>JAQZBX010000447.1:67632-87097 GCA_029593785.1 Cabassous unicinctus | reverse complement strand
TTGTTCCACAGACCCCTTCGCCCGTCAGGTGAAAACCACAGACCCCTTACTAAGTCCACACTATACTGTGTATTATTTAATAAATATATCACACCCGCACCAACGCATGCCGAGAATAACGGGTTTTTTGAATTTCAATTCAAGCACACGGACCCCCTGAATTCTTTCCATGGATCCCTTGGGGGTACATAGACCCCTGGTTAAGAACCCCTGACTTAGAGGGAGGGGGCAGACCTTGACCAGCTTCCCAGGGTCTACCTGGGAGGGCAGTCTGTGGTCCTAAACCCTTGAAATTGCTGGGGTGCTAGGGGTGAGGGGTGAGAAGGGCTGATGGTGGTCCTCAGTCTCCACCAGCCCCAGGTCCACAGGCTTCAAGGCCCGGCAGGCAGCACTCCAGGCAGCCCTCCAGGCTGTCCTCCAGGCTGGCGAGGCTCCCAGGTCTGCACAGTTGTGCATATGAGTGTGTGGGTGCGTGCAGGGGCCACCGCCTTCCCCACCCACCCAAGGACCACAGGGCGCCTGATCCCCTGCAGGCTCACAGCCTGGCCTGGAGAAGGAGAAGCACCTTGGGGGCCCAGCGAGGCAGGCAGTGCAGTCCCTCTCCCCAGAGGAAGCCGCTCCAGAAGGCACGACTTTCCCAGGTCAAACCAGGGCAGAGAAGGGCAAGGGTCTCCACCCAGCTCCACAGGATCCTCCCAAGTCTGGTGGAAGCCTGCAGGAGAACCCAGACCCCAAGGGTGGTCCCCGCACTGGCTGCCGATGCCCACATCCTCCCTGGCCCGTGGGTGCTGACAGGCCTGCCCACTCAGCAAGCATGCGGCAGCTGGCGTGGCTTCTCCTCACCAGCTCCGTGGGGCCAGGGAGAAGGTGCCCTTCTCTCCTCCCAGGAGGCCCCCAAGAGGCCGAGATGGAGCAGGTAGGCCCTGGGGGAGCCGTGCACCTCCCCACCTGACCACGACTCTGCGCCCTGGAGCTGGTGTGACCACTGAGACCCCGAGGAGAGGAGGCGGCTGAGCTCCTGGCCATCCAGGAACTTGGCCCAAGGCGGGTGAGGAGAGCTCTCCTCACAAACTAAAGGGCTCACGGCCACGCCCCCCACCCCCAAAAAGCCAAGTACACGCAGAAGCACCAGAAACAGTTTCTTTATTCAAGTCCAAATGTGCAGCAGTCCCCAGGCCTCTATGCGCCAGGCCCACCCCCAACCCCAGCCCCACCCTGCCCCGCGCCCCTCCTGCTCAGCTCGGGGTCGCCTGGCCCCTGGAGGTCTGCTTTCAGTTCTTGAATGTGCCCACCAGTGGCTTCGAGGGCCAAGCCCCCAGGCCCTGCTGGTCTAGGAGGACAGACAGCTGCTGACGAGCCTCCTGGTAGGGCCCAGCCTAGGGCAGGAGGCAGAGGAGGGGACTTACTGTGGGGGGAGACCATGGCGAAGGAGGGGTGGAGAGGGACGGGCGGAACTGACCTTCGCCGCCTGGTAGGTCTTCAAGGCCAGGAGGTGGGGCTTGTCCAGGGCGTGGGCGGCCTGGCGGAAGGCCCGGAGAAAGGCAGCCTTGCAGAGGCGCGAGGGTGGCCCCAGGCCACCACTGGGAGGGAGCGGGAACACACAGCGGTCAGGGGAGGGCACACGGGCCGGCA
This sequence comes from Cabassous unicinctus, assembly GCA_029593785.1. Classification (NCBI taxonomy): domain Eukaryota; kingdom Metazoa; phylum Chordata; class Mammalia; order Cingulata; family Chlamyphoridae; genus Cabassous; species Cabassous unicinctus. Next base: position 85,465 of record JAQZBX010000447.1, on the reverse strand, counting down.
CGGAAGCCCAGCCAGGCCCCGGACTCACGCGCACGCTCTTACCCCGTGGCCGGGGACACGGGGACACCCTCCTCCCCAGCCCCGCCCTGGGGGCCCTTCTCACTCTGCCTTCACGCGCCCGGTAGCCACGTCCACGACCTCGACGCCAGGGTCCCCCAGGCTCCAGTTGAGGCTCAGACTGGGGCAGGGGTTGGAGGTAGGGTCCGAGGGGGCCACCGGGGGCCCTGCAAACAGGTGCAGGGTGGTGCGTGCGTAGGGAGGGGGCAGGCATGGCCCCGCAGCCCTGTCGAGGCTGGGTCGGGAGTGGATGGCCCTGCTCAGAGTGGGGGGGTCGTGGCAGGGATCCGCTGTGGGCAGAAGCCACGAAGGAGGCTAGAGTCACCCTGGCCCTCTCCCACTCACACACAGCCACTTCCTGCCCTCACACCCCGAGGAGCCCCTCACCCAGGACAAGGCTGGTGGCGTAGAGGGGTGGCAGGAAGTGGGCCAGCAGGGCGCCCCCCAGCCCCAGCACAGCCCAGCGCGCCAGCTTGTCGCTGGCTGACAGGCAGCCCACGTGGGTGTCGCGCAGCGAGGGCGCCACGTAGCACACGGGCTTCAGCTCCCCGCATACGTGGGCCTGCAGGCGGAACGGGGGGCTGTGCAGGAAGCTGCCGTCCGAGGGCACCGGGAGGCTGCAGGGACGGACAGAAGAGCAGGCAACATGGGGCCCGACGCAGCCAGAGCTGGGGGCCCCCTCCCTGCCAGGGGCCCCGCATACTAGATGTCATGCGCAGCTCCCTTGGGGGTGTTGCTGACGTAGAGATGCAGGAAGATCCGGGGCTTGAGGGCAAAGGGGGGCCCGGGTCCAGGCTGGGGGGCCAGCACGGACCGCCCCTTGCCCTTGGGGCCACCCTGCGTCACCAGCAGGAGCTGCCGGAAGAGAAACCTGGGAGGGGTGGGGTAGAGTTGGGGGCTGTGCATCCTGCCTGCCCTCCCGGGGGTCCGCCCTCCCTCACCTCAGCAGGGCCCTGCGGGCGACCACCAGGCCATGGCAGTCGTGCAGCTGCCGGCCCGAGAACTCCAGCCAGCCGGCGCAGCTGCCGCCGCCCGTGCCCAGCGCCACCAGCTCATAGGTCTCCTTGGCGTGGCCCCTGGCACCCAGGATCTCTGCGCAGGGAAGGGGTTAAAGAGATAGTCCATTCCAAGGCAAGGTCTCGGGGCGGGGGGCTTCCCGAGGGCGGGGAGCAGCGCAACCCCTACCCCGCTCCAGGATCACAGCAGCCACGGTCCCCTTACAGGCCCGGTAGGGCGAATTCTCGTCCACCAGGCGGTCAAAGCCGGCGCTGACCACAGCCGCGCAGCGCTGCTCATGCGTCAGGATGTTCTCTGGGCAGGGGAGAGGGCAGACTGGGGGGCACGGGCCACACCGCCTCCCTTGTCACCAGGGTCCAGGTCAGAAAGTCCACCTACCTACACTCGGGGAGGGGAGCAGAGGCCTGCTGGGGCTCTTGGGGGGCTCTGGAAGAGAGATGAGGGGAGCTGAGCCGCCATGGGAGGGCGAGTCTGCCCTCCCATCCTTCAGGAAGTCGAAGCTCCATTGGGAGGACAGGAGGGGAGGTATCCATCTTCCAGACACCAAAATTCCACGGGCTGCTCCTCTGGTGGGCCCGGCCCCCCATATGGGCGGGGCCCCCAGGACATCAGAGCCAGGGTCGGCAGGCACGTCCCCAGCTCCTGCAGGGGGGCCTTGTCGCACCCCCCCCCGACACACACACTGCCACTTCCACCTGCCCGGGACTGCAAACCCACCCGCCCTTGTCCCCGGCTGCCCTCCCACCTCCCCGGGGCTGCAAGCCCGCCCGCCCTTGTCCCCGGCTGCCCTCCCACCTCCCCGGGGCTGCAAGCCCACCCGCCCTTGTCCCCAGCTGCCCGCCCTGGTCACCTAGGCCCTCCAGCTGACTCCTGATGTAGCGCAGGGCAGAGAGCGCCGCCTGCTGCTTGGCCTCTGTCTTGCTGTTGGCAGTGCCCACGGGACAGACCACGCCATCCAGCTCCGCACACACTGAGAAAGGGGGGCAGGGGCCTGGGGAAGGAAGGTGCCGTGAAGGGCCCCTGCTGGGAGGAGTACAGCACCCAGCCCCACCCAGCTCCCACGGCTGCTTCCTCTTGTCACTGGCAGCGAGGGCCACTGAAACCAGGAGGCCAGGACTGCCCTCAGGAGCTGCTGATCCACCTACGCCAGGCCTGGGTGCCCCGCCGGCTCTGCCCCAGCCTTCACACTAGGGAGCTGCGGCTCCATTTCACAGGTGAGGCCCGGGAAGGGCAGGCAGCCTGCCCGAGCTGCTTGCCCCAAGCCCAGCACTCCAGAGCCTGTAACGGGCTCTTCCCGGGATGGAAGCCCCGGAGCACAGGGCACAACCCCTGCCTTTCCACCAGGCACTGTTCACTTTTCTTCTCCATAGACTCTACTTTTGAAAGATTTGTCTATCAAATGTTCTACTGTTCCAAAACAGTGAGCGGAATATCCTAGAACTGGGATCACTTGGCCAAAGGGTACAGGTGTCACAGTTCACAGCACTTGCTGCTCAGCTGTTTCCCAAAGTGTGCCCCATTTAGAAGAGAGTCCTTTCAGCACGCCTCACCAGCACTGGGATGCGTCTACTTGAGACGGGCATGGAGAACGCCAACGAACAAGCGTAGAAGGAAAGTTGGCATTAGCCAGCCGCTACCGGCAGCCATCGGAATTACCGAACCTGGCGGCATCCTCAAGGACGCGAGCACCAAGGTGACTGTCCTGTGGAAGGGGACGTTTACACGCTCTCCAAGGACCTCCCCTTCAACTGCTACTTAGGCACAGAGGGGAAAGCCCAGGCGCCTGGCAGCACCGCCCTAACGCAGCCGTCACACACGCATCACCAGCTGAAGCCACAGGCCCCCATGCGGGCTCCTGTAGCCAAGCCTCCACCTGAGCCTAAACCAGAGGAAACAGACCCAAACCAAAGCGCATTCTCCAAGACAACTGGCAATGCTGTGAACGACACAGACTCCAGATAAAAGGAGATTAAAGAGGTGTGACAGCTAAATGTAATATAGGATGCTGGACTGAAGAAATGGTCATAGTGCATCTTTGGGACAACTGGCAAAGTTGAATGCAAATGGTAATTAGATAGGATTATCAGTGTTACACTTCCGGAATTTGGTATTTGTACTGTAATTGTATCAGGGAACGTCTTCCTTCTTTGGAAATACACGTTGAAGTGTTTAGGGCAAACAGGCATGGTGTCTACAATTAAATTTCAAGTTATTGAGAAAAATAACATGGGTAATTATATATATTGTATCTAAAGCAGAGAGAGACAGACAAGACAAATATGACAAATGTTAAGTGGTGGATCTGGGTAAAAAGTTTATGGGAGTTCTTTCATCCTATTCTCTGAAATTTTGTCAGAGTAAAAAAATTAAAACAAATTACTTAAAGCCCTGATTAGGTTTATTTCTCTAGCATTGCATTCATTCCTAAGAACCTGCCACATAATTTATAGGTTACATTAAATGGATGTTGTTGTGGGTCCTTGAAAACAAAAACATATCTACCCACATAAACAATAGAAAGGGGCACCCTAAGGAGAGGGAGGGGTAGTACCACCCAGCTGTGCAGTACTCAGTCCACGGACCCAAAATGCCTGGGCTCACACTGTGGCCCAGCCACTCGCCATCTGGGTGACCTCGGGGAAAACAGCCTCTCGTCTCTGGCCTCAGTCTCCCTATCTGTAAACTGGTGGTAACAATACTGTACCTCCCCTACCTTAAGGGGCCCATGTGAGGACTCAGTGAGTTACCATGTCAACCAGCACCTGGCACGTCTTCCCGGACTCACTTGTGTTAAGTGTTATCGCCTCTTTTTGAATTGTTCGTTTGGACTTCTCTTAGGAGGTTTTAGAATGCTGTCAACGGATTGAGAGAGGAGTCCCTTGCTATCTCCTTACAAGCTGGGAATGCACTGGTTTAGGATTAGGAGCCTGGCTTTAGGAGCTGGCGTATTGCTCCTTGTATCTGTATCTGTGGTGGTGGGGATTACTACTGAAAAGGGGGAAAGGACATAGTAATGATTAAACCTCTATAATGTATCACCTTTATCAGAGTGTGGTGGTAAATTAGTTAAGACGGGGGCTGGCCCTGGCTCAGGTGTTTCCAGTGGTGGCACAGCAGCTGCCATGTGGAGAAAAAAAAAAGTTTGCTGAAAGGCTGGGTAGCTGGGGGCCCATCCTTTAACCTCCCTGGCTTCAGATGGGGATAATACTGCCCCACCTCACCATAGCCCCAGGTCAGTTAGATGTCCAACACCCACTGGCCTGTGGCTGGTGCTCCTTAAATAAATGCTGCTGGAGGGGGGATGGGGTCACCTCCATGACCCAGGCTTCTGAACAGCTCACGGCCCCTCTCTCACTGGTCACTGACAAGTGTCCAGACCTCGGAGGCCGTTGTGCACCCTCCCTTCAGCCCGGTGATTTGGCTGTCTGACTGTCCTGTCCTCATCGTGGCACACCCAGTCCCCGCGGTGCCCACCTGTGGTCTGGTCCTCTCGGAAGACCAGGGAGATGCCCAGGCCCGCGGCGTACTGCGCCAGCAAGGACACGGCCTGGCCCGGGGGCAGGTCTTTGAGCTGCAGCTTCAGCTGTCGGGCCGCCGTCTGGAAGTCCCCGGCAGGCCCTGCAGGGAGGACAGAGACCCTCGGGGACCTTCCCATCCGTCCCGCCGAGTCTTCCCGTGCCCAGGCTGCCCCCAGTCCCCCGACTCCGGCCTCCCCTGCGGGCCCACCGTCCCCCGCCGCCGAGGCCTGGGGCTGCCCGCCCCCCTCTTCGCCCTCCTCCGCGCCAGGCGCCGGCTCGGGCTCCCAGGCTTCTTGGCCGGGGCTGGCCGGGGGCCGCCAGGGGCCGGGCCCGGGGCTGATGCGCAGCGACGCCGCCAGGCGGGGCTTCCTGCGGCCACCGTCGTCCGCGGCCGCCGCAGGGCCGAGCAGGGCGCCCGGGGCCGCGCTGGCCGGCGAAGCCATGGCGGGACGCGAGGGCGGGACGCCGCGGCCCAGATCTCGCGCGGCCCGCACCCTTTTACACGCGCGGGGCCGGCTCCCGCGTGGGGAGCACGCGGCCGGCAGCGCATGGCGAGCTCCGCCCCCCGCTGCCCCGCCAATGCCCGAGGCTGGACCGCGGGCCCGGCGGCCTCGGCCCAACCTCACTTCCGGGGCGGGGCCTGGGCGCTGGGGGCGGAGCCATGCCCCGTTACATCGTGGCTCCCCGGCCCCTTGACCTCGGACAGCCTGGGGTCCTCACTGCATAGAAAGGCCTCGTAATCGCAGAGCCCCGCGGATCGTTAGGTCTGAACTCTGCAAGCGTCTGTGGTCGGCCTGCCTGAACTCAGCCACGGGCATCTCTGGCAAAGCAATTAGCCATTTGGTTCAAGAAGGCGCCCCACAGCCCTCGCCCGCCGCCGCCATGGGATTTTGAGTTGACTCACAAACACACCGCAAGGCAGGAGTGCTTTGTAAAGTGAGGGACGGGGTGAAGGAGAAATAGGAAAAATAAGGTGAAGGAAGGGATGAAGGGAATTTACTTCAGACATGGTATGATGCAACGTGTATTTGCTCGAAGGGCCCTCAAATTTAACTGTGAGTGGAAAAATATGACCACTCAGTTCTCAGCGGCTCAACAACTTGTGGTCTTTGTAGTTGCTGCTGCTGGTTGTTACCCTTGGACCTCACAACGCTAACCAGGATTGTGGCCGTGTGGCTACTTTGGCTTATGAGAAACGATTGGTGGGACGGGGACAACGTGACTTGGAAGGAGCAGGTGTGGGAGGCCAGGGCAGACTCCCCCTCGTCAGAAATGCATACGCAAGTTGTGGTATATTCCTACAATGGAACACGGCTCAGTAATACCAAAGAAACAGCTGTTGCGTGCACATGAGTGAACTCACAGGCACCCTGAGTGAAAGGAGCCACACACAAAAGAGTATCCTCTGCACAATCCCATTTATGTGAAGTTCTTGAAGAGACAAAACTACTCTGTGGTGGTGAAAGTCAGAATAGTGGTGACTTCTTGCAAGGGATACACCAGGAAATTTTTCCGGGGTGATGGAAAGACTTATGCATTTGTAAAATTCCAACGAGCTGCCCACTTAAGATCTGTGCACTTTACAATATGTATAGTCTATTTCAATAACAAAAAGAAGAAATAACTTGTACAGAGAAAAAGAATGAAGGAAAGGAAGGAGGAAGGAAGAGATTGGCCTCCCAGTGCAGAAGCTGAACAGGTATCTCCTAGAGTGATGTGGAACAGTGATATAGGCAGAGTGGTGGTCTCCCAAAGAAGTCCACGTCCTCCTCCCTGGAATCTGTGAATATGTTATGTTACCTGGAAAGGCACGTTTAAGGTTGCTGATCAGCTGACCTGTATTATCCAGGGCGGGGGTGGGGTCAGGGACAATGTAATCACAAGGGTCTTTAAATGGGGATGAGTCCAAATCAGAGAGATGGTATCCTGAGAAGAACTCAGCCAGACAGTGCTGGCTTTGAAGATAGAAGGGGGCCATGAACCAAGAAATGCAGGCAGTTTTTAGAATCAGGAAAAAGCAAGAAAATGGATTTCTCCCTGGAGCCTCCAGAAGGACTGCAGCCCTGCTGACAGCTTGGTTTTATCCCAGTGAAAGCCATTTTGGACTTCTGATCCCCAAAACTGTAAGATAATATAATTGTGTTATTTTAAGTCACAAAATTGTGGTAATTTGCTACAACAGAAAGAGGAAACTCACTCAAGTATCTTCCAATGTTTTGCTTACATACTCCCTAAAATAATTCTGAAAAACTATGCATGCCACATTTTTAATCCCAAGTTTAAATAGTTACAAAATTGTAATTTTTGACTTATTATATATTATCATTGTCCTTTAAATGATTTCATTAATTTATGAAAAATCCTCTCCATATGGCCTAATTGGCAAAGCCAGTCCTCATAGTCAAACCAACCAGCTAAATCAGATTTACTTCCTATCAGAAAGTCTGACATCAATTTCAATTTAAATAAATGTGTTGATATTTTCCCAGAAGAACCATCTCATTTCACTCTCTGTCATTGACTCGATATTTATTGAGCATCCACTATATGCCAGGAACTCTCCTCGATGTTTGGAATACATCAGTGAACAACCCAGACAAAAAAGTTCCCAACCTTCTAGAGTGGCTTCTGAATTCTAGGCATGTAGCCTAGCCAGGAGTTTGAAGTCTTGATGAAGTGAAGTGTCACAGCCAGCAGTATTTTCTTTTCTCATCTCTTTTTTGTTGTTCTTAGCTCTTTATTAAAGTGTAATATACATGTAAAAACATATACATGCAAAAAAAAAGTGCACAAAACACATCCATGTAACCAGATGAAGAAAGAGAATATTCTCAATCCCCAGAAGCCCCCCTCCTGTACCCTGCCATCATCATTTCTTACCCATCCAGCTGGTCTTAGGCTTCTAGGGGCTCTCTGCTGCGGGAGTTCCGCTTGGTGGAAACGCCCCCTGGTTCAGCACCCATCTGAGGCAATGCCCCACAGTGGGAGAAAAGCAAATGTGAAAGGGAAGAGATGAAAGGTGAGCCATCCAATTCCAAGCACCTTCCAGGGGGAAAACACGGAAGTTGAGAATTTGGAAGTGGACTCTTCAAAGCAGGGGCTCTCAAAGTATGATCCCTGCACCAGCATCAGCACCACCCAGGGACTTGTTAAAAATCCAGTCTCGGGGGCGGAAGTGGCTCGGGTGGTTGGGCATCCGTCTCCCATATGGAGAGACCTGGGTTCGATCCCCGGGACCTCCCGGTAAAAATTAAAAAAAAATATCCAGTCTTGGGTCCTACCCCAGACCTCCTGAGGATTCTGGAGGACGCCCAAGTTTGAGAACTGCTGAGCTAGGCTAGTGGTGGGATTTATCATGGGGCTGTGGCCCTCAACATGTGGCCCCCAGGCAAGCACTATCAGCGTCGCCAGGGAATTCAGGGACCCCGTGTTACCAGGCCCCGCCCCACGCCTCAGAAACTTTTCAACACGCCCTCCAGGTGATGCTCATAGAGTTTGAGAACCACTGCCGACAACTCTACCTGCTTGACTTCCCCTGGGAAGTCCTCAGGCACCCCAGGGCGCTGCTTCTTGGGGTTCAAGGACAACCAGTAGGACACCTACTGGCTAACACAGAGCACTTGCTGTGCACGTGAATCCAGGTCCACCTGGCCTTCCCTTTCCCCCTCCGCCCGGGAGGGGGCGCGCCAGGACAACCGGGAGGCCGAGCTGGGAGGCGGGACTTCCTGTCCCCGAAGGAGCACTTCCGGCCAGACCCGGAAAACCGTTAATTCGCATCGTGAGCGTATCCCGGGGAGATCGCTGAAGCTAGTGTCTGCTTTCGGGCTCCCTCCCGGGAGGATGGACGGAAGAGCGTCGCTCGGGGTTCATTTCTCAGACTAGCATCCCGAGGCCTGGGTTACGTAAGTGCGCGGGCCACCCGACGGGAGGAAAGAGCACAGCTACCGGGCGGACGCGGCGTGGCGGGTTCCCGGCCCGAGAGGAGAGCTTGGTGTTCCTCTGCGCGGGTCTGCAGGCCCCAAGCCGTGTGGCTTTGGGACGAGCCACTTAACACCTGCAAAGTGGGTTATTAGTAGCCCCTGGCTTGTGGAGTGCTGAGGATTCTACAGATGTGCAGCGTGGTGGCGGCTGTCCCGCACACCGCTTCATAAGGCCTCTGCTGTTTTCGGGTTGCAGATCAGGGATCTGGAGGTGGCGAGGTAAGAGGTGGACGGAGAGGAGCTCGGAGAGGGATGTTCGGGAGGATGTGGACGATTGGAAGATGTATGAGGGGCGGGACCGTTTGGATCCCCTCTCCCATCCCTTGCCACAGGCTCACTTTTTGCTGTCCCCAGACCTGACCAAGTTGTGCAGCTTTGGAGGTCTTAAAGCTCTTGAGGAGACCTAGAGTGTGGGTTGGAAGTGGGCAAGGGGAGGTCGAGGCTGCCTTGTCTGACTGAGGGCTTTTCCGGATTCCACTAGCTCCCTCAGCCTCCTTGGGTTTGTTTGAGGCTGTTTGGTTCCTTTCTCCTCTCCTTTCATTCATTCATTCCTAGACTTGTTCTTCTAAGTTATCTGTACTGGTTGCCCCCATGTGGCAAATTCCAAGGCGCTGGGGATATATATAAAGTTTTTTCTTAGGTGGCCTATTAGAACAGCTTTGAGTCAAACAGCCTCATTCTTAAATATCTAGTCACAAACTGCTATGCAAGTGCTGAAGGAAGGGTGCAGAGTGTTGTGGGAGAATAGGGTTGGGGGGGATTGGGAGAGGCTTCCCTGAGCAGGAGACGATTGACTCAAAATCTGAAAGATGGGTAGGATTTTGTGTGGCAGGAGGGACTGGAGATGGGCTTATTCTCTGCAGAGGGACAGTGTGCGAAGGCCCTGTGGTGAGAAGAAACATGGTGAAGAAGAACCCCAAGGAGGTCAGTGTGTTTGGAGCCCAAGGAAGCGAGATGAGCTGCAGATGTCTTTTGTGTCTGCTGGTTTTTCAGGGATGCAACCATCTCAGGGAAGCTTGGTGCGCCAGAACTGCCATGGGTGCAATTTCCGTCTACGAAGCTAGTGTTCTTCCAAAGAGTCCCTGAATACCACCTGGGCCCCTGACACTATCCTCTCCTGTTGTGCAAAAGAAAATAGCAGCAGCCAGACCCCAGGGACTTGAGAATGAATCAGTTATCCTCCCTGCTCTCAGAGAGCTCCCAGTCTAGTGAAGGAGACGGGACATACATGAAGACCATGGTTAGAATGAGGCTGACTAGTGCCCTGAGAAACTCATACATTCACTTGACAAGTATTGGCTTAGCACCTGCTGCGGGCTAGGTACCGTGTGTGGTGCTGAGGGTCCTTGGATGTGCAGAGGCTGCAGCATAAACTGGTAAAGTGCAAAGGGGACCTGGGGGAGAAGATTTTTGCTTACTGACACTCTTAATGCTATCAAGTGTTCGCTTTCAGATACACAAGCGTGTCGTGGTTCAAAACATGGGCTTTGCGTTGGATGGGGGCACAAGTCTTGGCTGTGGCACTTAGGCACTGTTGACCTTGGGCAAGTTGCCGTTCCCTGAGCCTCGGTTTCCTGTACCCCAAAATAGATGTGTTAGGAAGAAGAGGAAAGCACGTAGTGTCTGTCTGGCTGATGGTGCGCTTGGTAAGTGTGTGTTTAATCTAAAAAGGAGGGCTGTGGTCGCCTACACTTCTAGAGTACTTTGTATTTCCCCAAACCCTTGAACATAATGTAGTTTTTTTTCAACACACGCTTGAAGTGCATTTTCTGGGAGGCCCTGTGCTTGAGAATGGGAAGACAAATAGACACAACTGAGTCCCTGGCTTTCGGGGAACTTGAGCCCAGTCTTGGGAGTTAGAGCTAGAAGCACAGAATGATAATACAAGCTGTGAAGAGCCGTAGCAGGAGCTGAACCCTTGCCACTGTCTGGCCTCTTTCCCTTCCACTCTCCTCCTTCCTCATTCTTTAGCTTCCTACTTGTTTCCCAAACATGCCAAGCACTTTCCTGCCCCAGGACTTTTGCTCTTGCTTTTCATTTTACCTGGAACTCTCTTCCCAGTTGTCTGCACAGCTCTCTCCCTCGTTTGATTTCTTGTTCTGCTTGAATGGCACATGCTCAGTGCGGCTTTCCCTGGCTTCAGCCCATTGCTGTGCCCTCTTCATGGTTGTTTGGTTGTTTTGTTTTAATATAGAACCGTTTGCTACCTTCTATTGGGCTACACATTCGTTTGTTTTTCAGTATATCCTTTCCCAAGGAAAGTAGAGTCCTCTCAGGGTACTTTTCACTCTTCCTGGGAACCCTGGAGGCCACGATCAAATTCAAGTCTCTTGGGAAGGCCAGATGTTTGGTTCTTGTTTTTCAGGATGGACTTCCCCAGCTCCCTCCGCCCCGCGTTGTTTACGACCGGCCCCCTTGGCCTGAGCAGTATCCCCGACCTGTCCTTTATGTGCAGCTGGAGAGACGCACTGACCCTGCCAGTGTCCAAGCCCCAGAACCTGGAGGTGAGGAGGGCAGGGAGGGGCCCTGTGAGCTCCACAATGGGCCCATGAGTTGGGCCCCCTTTCCTAGCAGGCACTGCAGTTGGCAGGAGCCCAGGGTGGGTGGTGGTAGCCCAAACCAGCCAAGACACAGGCTGAGCCAGAGCCCTCTCCATCAGGGTGTGGGGGATGCCCTTACCCCACAGGAGCTGTGGCTCACTTGGTCCTACCTGCCTCCTCCACTCCTTCATTTGTTGAGTACTGAGCAGTACTGACCAGGCCCCACCCTCACTGGGCATGGGGAGCACAGCAGCAGTGAGTCAGATCAAAATCCCTGCCCTCGTGGAACTTAGAGTGTGGCCAGCGAGAGTCAGCAAGTAGACAGACGGACAGATGAAATAGCTACAGATTGTGGTGGTAGCTTTGAGGGAAGCAAAGGGACGCCAAAGCGGAGCGTAGTGGGTGGGGTGGGGGGTGAGGGGGGCTTGGCCTTCCTGGGACTCCCGCCAGCACCCTCAGCTAGGACACTGGCTCTTTCCTTGGAATCAGAAGCCTGCTGGGTAACTCTTGGAGACTGTCTGTCTAAGGATTGAGCCAGGCGGGGCAAGTGGGTCAGGAACTAGAGACGGGGGAGGAGGGGGTGGCCACCTTGACAAGGACAGGTGTGCCATCAGACAGGTGTTCCTCCAAAAGCCTGGCCTGTCGGCCAGCCTGGCCATGGGAGGACCAGGGGCCTGGGAGGCTCCTAGAGGAAGTTGTCCCGCAGTCTCTGCCGTTCAAGGGAGAATTCAGGGGGATCGGCTCATCCAGCAGTGGCAGAAGGGATTCCTCTTTGAGAGGCAGCACTGCCATCAGGCTGCCTGGGTTCAAATGCCAGCCCCTCTCTTTCCTGGCTCTGTGCCCTGCAGCAAGAGGCTTAACCTCCCTGTGCCTTGGTTTCCTCTCAGTGAAGTGGTGAGCACTGCCACGCCACATTTGGAGGGCGGTTGTGTGGCTTGAGTGAGTCACACAGTGGAGTGTTGGCAGCAGGGCCTGGCCCCAGGAAAACACCCCATTGTGACATTATCGTTGTGGTTTTCCCTCCAGAATGTGCCGCTGCCCTCCGCCAGGGGCCTGTGGTGGGATCCAGAGACCCCCGGGCCCCTTCCCTTGCTACCTCCAAGTCCCGGTGAGGTTCTCCTTCCTCTGCTTTCACTCCCCAGAGGCCCCACCTGCCACCTGTCTCCCCACTTCACCCCCTGCAGCCTTCCCTCTCCTTGCCCGTGCCCTCTGCTCCCCCGGGCTTCAGGGATATCTCCAGTCACCTGGGATACCTGGTCCCACTTCCGTGCCCTTCCCAGGCCCCAGGCCTCAGGACAGACCCCTCTCCCTAACTTCCCTCTTCCCTCAGAGCCCTGGGACCCTGGGCTCACTGCCAAGGATCTGCTTTTCCGGGAAGGTCGCCAGTTCCGGAGACAGCCGCGAGCCACGCTGGATGTCAGTGAACAGGTGGGTGTCCCCAGGTAGACAGTGCCGGGTGGCCTGGAGGTGGTGGGTAGTCACCTGACCTCTTCTCCTCCCCCAGCTCAGCCGGTTCCTGTGGGATCATGGGGACATCGCCTTTGCACCCCTGGGGAAGCTGATGCTGGAGAATTTCAAGCTGGAGGGAGCCCGGGTGAGTCCCCCACTGGCCAGGAGAGGGACTCCCTGCCTCGGCACGGGGTGAACCTAGGGTGTGTGAGCTTGATGAGGCCTTTCCATGCAGAGCCGCGCTAAGAAGAAGACAGTGGTCAATGTGAAGAGGCTGCTCCAGGACCTTGGCGGACACCAGCCCTGGGGGCAAGTGGCTAGTGAGAAAGGACGGGGCGGGGCGGCCCTGCTGGTGATGACATGTGGAAAGAGCAGGGAAGTGGATCCAGGTTCTGCCACAGTTGATCTCCCCCTCCCTTGTTCAGTCGTGATTCATACTTCCTTACATAAAACTACTAGCTAAAGGGGCAGAGGGAATTTCTTGGCGCATGTGAATTCGTGGACTTCAGGCACGGCTTCATCCAGGTGTTCAAAGAATGTTAAGAAAGCTCTGTCTCTGATTATTTTCTGATCCACCTGCCTCTACCTGGCTTAATTCTTACACAAGCTGTCCCTAAGTGGCAGGAAGAAGGTAAAATTCCAAGGAAAGAGCCAGCATCTTTCCTGGGAAGACCAGCAGCAGTCCCCAGAAGGTGCTGAGTTGGTTTGGCATGGGAATTGTGTTCATCCGGGAGCCGTGGTGTCCTCTGTCCTGCGTCTGCCCTGGGGCGTGGGCAGACCAATGCACCTGCCCATCCTAGGCAGTGCCTGAGCCTCCTCCTCCATCGCGGCCGCGCTGACCCTCCCGCTGTGCTTGCCCCCAGATGTCCCTGGGCTTACCTCAGCCACCGACAGCGCCGATTCTCCATCCTGGGGGGCCCCGTCCTGGGCAGTTCCATGGCGCGCCTCCTGGGAGAGCTGCTGCACGAGGAGTTGGCGATGCGCTGGGGGCAGCTGCTGCTGGATGATGTCTTCACCGGGGGCGCCTTGGCCTGGGTGCCCGGGAGGACCCCCCAGGTCGGGCAGCTGGTCTACCCTGCTGGAGGCGCCCTGGACAGGCTGCGTATCCTTTCTCCCGCTGGGCAGGACCCCGCCTGGCTCCCGTATGGTCTGGGAGAGGGCAGGACGTTGGGGCTTGTGGTGACCGGGAGCCCACGCACTGATCCTTAGTAAGAGGCCCAGATTTCCAGAACGTCAGTGTGACCCCAAGCAGCGACCCCCAGGTCCTCGGGGACCCCAGCCACATCCAGCTCCGGGGACCCGTCCGGCAGGTGGTGACCCGTGCCGTCCAGGGAGAATGTAAGTCCCTTCGACACCTGTCTCCCTGGCCTGCCGCAGTGACCCCTGACCCTTGGCCCTCCCTGTTCCTCCCTCAGCACTGTTGGCTGTTCGCTCCGACTACCACTGTGCCGTGTGGAAGGTCAGCAAACAGGGGCGGCCCGCCCCTCTCCAGGTGCTCCAGGTTGAGAAGGGAGCCACAGGGCTCAGGCTCAGGTGAGGGGGCGAATCAGGGCAGGAGGCAAGGAGACAAGCGTGGGAGAAGGGGCGCCGACCCCCCCGTCACCGCCCCGTTGCCCGCAGCCCTCACCTGCCCGGGGAGCTGGCCATCTGCAGCCGCTCGGGCGCCGTCTGTCTGTGGACCCCCCAGGATGGGTAAGGGCCTCCCCGTAGCCCCTGCCCCCTGTTCAGCCTGCCCCGGCCCAAGCCAGGCTCCCTGGTCTCCCACCATCAGCCCCTCTCCCCGCCATGCGTCTCATCTCCCCAAGGCTGCGGCAAGTCTACAAGGATGCAGAGACCCTCGTGTTCCGGGACCCCTCGCCCTGGCGCTGGGCAGACTTCACCGCCCACCCCCGGGTGCTGACGGTTGCCGATCGCACTGGAATGAAAATGATAGACACTCAGGTACAGGCGGGGCCCAGGCCTTCGCGCAGGCTGCAGCCCCCAGGCAGGAGCAGGAGCCCGGGTGGGGACGGGGCATGACATCACAGACCTCGGGCTGTCGGGGAGGGGCTGACCCCAAGCTTCCCCTCAGGGCCCCCCGGGCTGTGGTCTGATGCTTTTTCGTGCGGGCGCCGAGGCCTCATGCCGGAAAGGGGAGCGTGTCCTGCTGACCCAGTACCTGGGGGAGTCCGGCCCTGAATCTCTCCCGCCCACTCTCCACCTCGTCTGCACCCAGGTGAGCAATGCCTTCTTCCCCCTTCTCTCCTTCACGTCCTCTCAGGTTGACGGGCGCCTGCTGCCCCAACGCGAGTCTAGCTAGAAGGTGCAGAAAGTTCTGGAGCCCCCTCGCAGGGGAGGTGGCGCTTAGTTTAGCCTTTTGGATGTGCGTAGGGATTGCCCAGGTGAAAGGAGGAAAGGCATCCGGGCTGGGGGAGCAGCCTGCAAAGCAAGACAGTTTCCCGATGTGTTCTGGAACAGGGGTGGAGAGCTTGGGTCACCTGAGGGTCTCCCCCCACCTCAGGATGCCGAGAGGTGTGTCTCACACATAGGGCCGTGGCTCAGGTGAGCTTGGGGAAGGCAGGTAACAGTCAGGGTTTCTGCGTGGTAAGAGCCCTCCAGGCCTTTCCTGAGACCCCTCCTCCTGAGTTGGGTCAGGCAGGACTAGAGATCAGGACACACGCTCTGGGAGGTGCCCCCGGGTCAGGGCCACGCCTGGAGAAGTGGGGCAGACGGTTGAGGGCCAGTGACAGCAAGCTGTGGCCACTCGGGGGAGTTTGCACTTCATCCCAGGAGTTTCATGAGGTCCCCCCAAAAGGGCCACTGGGACCCCCGCAGAGACTCCTCAACAGACCCTTCTCCCACATCTCCATCCCATCCGCCTCCATCTCGCTTCTTCCTCGGGCCCCAGTTCTCGCTGTACCTGGTGGACGAGCGGCTCCCCTTGGTGCCGATGCTGAAGTGGGACCACGGCCTCCCCTCGCCCCCCCTGCTGGCCCAGCTATTCCCCCCACCCCGCCCCGGGTTCCCGTGGCCCCTGCTCCTGGGAGGCCAGGGGGGACAGCTGCAGCTGCTGCACGTCTCAGGTGAGGGCCGGGCGCGGTGGGAGGGGCGGCGCGGTGGGCGGCTGAGCCTGGGCCTCAGCCGTCTGTCTGTCTTCCAGCGGAGGAGGCCTCCGCGCCCCGGCTGGCAGGGCCTCCCCAGTCGCTTCCTTCAAGGGCCGCGGCCCTCTCCGCTTTCCCGCTGCTGGAGCCCAGGAGTCGGCGTCGACTACAGGAGCGCCTGGAAGCGCCAACCATAGGTATGCCAGGGCAGGGGGAGTGGGAGGCGGCAGGGTGCAGACCCTGCGGCTGGCGGGTCACCATCCTTCCGTCTCTAGGTCTGGCCGCCACCCTCCCACCCTCGGCCTCCAGGCCCGTCCTGTCGCTCTTCCAGCTCTCAGCAGCCGGAGACATTTTCTACCAGTACCTCCATCTCCAGGAGGATGCCAGGCCCCATGGAGATCCCGGGCCTCCCAGCGACCCTGGGCCCAGCTCCCACGGCCCCACCTTGGCCTCCTGGAGTCCCCAGGCCACTGTCCGCTGCAGCCGCTGGCTGGAGGCCCTGCAGGAGGTACCCCTGGCACCCCCTCTGTGGACTGCACCCACCTTTTCCCACCGCCATCTGCTGTGTTGCCAGGAGCAGCCAACGGACGAGGGGGCCGTGCGGAAGGGTCTGCGGGCAGCCATGGCCCGGGGGCGGCTCCTGCGGCCCAGGGACCTGGGCCCACTCCCCACAGCTGAGCCACCCCCAGCACCCGAGTCAGGCCCCGAGGATGAGCTCAGCGAGCGCTTGGGGGAAGCCTGGGAAGGCCGGGGGGCTGTCTGGTGGGAGAGGCAGCAGGGCAGGACCTCAGGGCCCGGCAAGCAGCCCAGGCGGCCCAAGCGCCGTACCCAGCTGTCCAGCACCTTCTCCTCGCTCAGCGGCCGCCTGGACCTCTCCAACGGCGTCAGCCCCCCTCACAGCCCAGACCGGACATCCCCTGAGCCCAGTCCCTGGCCGCCCACCACACCCCCCTCCCAGCCGCTGACCCAGGAGCCGTGGGCCCAGGGCGTCCCTGTGGAGCGGCAGCAGACCCTCCGCGACTACATGGCCAGGCTGCCTTCCCCCGCCGTGCTCAGAGGTGCCTCCGCGCCCCCTTCCCAGACGGGGAGCATCCAGACCACGCCTTCCAGAATGCAGGCCCCTGTCCTGTCTGGCTCCCAGCCGCCACGGAAGAAGCCCCGCATGGGCTTCTGAGGGCCCAGGGAAGGCTGCCCCCACCTTCCTGGGAGGTTGGTTCTTCCAGAGAGTCCTCCTAGGCCAGCTCTGCCTGCCCTGGTTGGGACGCAGGAAAAGAGAAGCCACCTCAGCGGTGCAGGCCATTGGCCTCTGAGGGCCCTGTGACGACCGAGGCCTCCAATCACGACCTGGAGTCACGTCAGAGGAGCATAGGGTAGCACATCGGGAGCTTCTGTAGTTGAGTTTGCCTGAAGATAATGCCCAAAGGCTTGTGGAAAGGTCCTAGCAGACCTGTTTGGAAGGTCAGCGTTGGGATTCCCGACAGGAGGCAGCGTGGTAGTGTGCTGGGCAGAGGGGCCCCGGGCGACCTGTCTCCATGGTGCGCTAGTTGGGGGGGTCGGGGACCACGGGGAGATGCGGCAACCGCAGGCCTGGCAGCGCCTTAGGGCAGAGCTCCGGCAGCGGCAGGAGCTGCAGTGGTTTGTGTTTACCTGTTTCTCCCACCATCTAATGTGTTTCAGAAGTAGGCACCCTGACCCAGGTGCAGGGATTGAAGGGACTTGGCTTCAGGCTGGACATAGCCCCTTGTGTAGCTTCTGTGTCTGTAGCGTAAAGTTCCACTTCCTCTGGATTTTTGTAGCTCCAGTGGAAGATTCCACTCTTCCGCAGAGAAACCCCCACTCAAAATGTCCCAGGACCAGTATCTGAATTAGATTCTTTTCACACCTCAAGAGAAGGGATCTTTTCTCAAGGTAACTGATGAAACAGCAGGAATTTCATATGACTCTCAGGGATATTAAAGAATCCAACAGCACTGACTTAGATGGACTTGAAAACGTTTATAATGCTCAAACGAGACGCTTACCATGGTACAATTTTCACTACAAATAGCTGGGGGGACATTGTCTTGCGCCTCAGTACAGGGAACACAGCCCTGTCCCGCGTTTGCAGAGACTGCGGAAGCAGGGACGGCCTTGCGGCTTTGCGCATCTTGCAGCGCAGCCCTGGGCGCTGCAGCATTGGGGGGGGGGGGGGG
>JAQZBX010000447.1:38300-67532 GCA_029593785.1 Cabassous unicinctus | reverse complement strand
TTTCCTAAATAGGTTAAAAAAAAAAGGTAGCTCAGTATTCTTGGGAAATATGATAACCCCCCATTTCTTCCTTCATGCAGATCTTGAGTCAACCACACAAGCTACCTCCCCAAAAAAAAAAAAGCTGGCTCTACATTAGTGTTGACTAACAAGAATTATGTAGGTTCAACCAAACTCCGTGTTGTACACCAGCACCCCCCAATTTGGACATCTAAAGACTGGCTGAATAAAGAGCTGCTGGTTGCTGGCTGGGAAGCGTGAGCCAGTTGTTCCCACAAACCACCCCTGCAGTTGCACGTTCAGGCCTCAGCACAAGAGAGGCCTGAAATGTTCAGTTCTTGGCCTGGTTTGTCCCAGATGGCCCGGGCGCTGTCCCTGCCCGGCCAGTACCGTCTCGCACCTGCTTCCTCTCAGACCCTGGGTCTTTGCTCTGGAGCACCCGCACCCTCAGGCCTGCTGTCACCATTGTCCCAACTTCCCTAGCTGAGGTGTCAGTGGTCCCCTCCCTCAGAAGCCTCTAGAAAGCCCAGGGATCAGGGAGGGTGAGGGGGGCAGGTTCCTCAGCCCCCCTGGCCCTGCTGAAGCAGGTGGCTGAGACCTGCACGTCCAGGGGCTCGTGATGCCCACGCCCACAGATGCCCTCCTGGAGCTGGTGGGCTCGGCTGCTTCCCAGCCCAGGCGCTGCAAATTTAGGAATGCCATCTCTAACCCTCTCCACGACCCGTGATGAGAAACTCCAACGACAGGCCTCTCCGGGCCTGGCCACAGTCTGCTTCCCGCCCTGGGCCGGGGTCTTAAGCCGCTCGCCTCTCCACCGCCAAGGCTCCCAGCCCCTGTGGCTGCGGAGGACGGTGTTACCTGGCGGAGAGGCTGGAAGCTTTCCATCCTCCTGGGCAGGGGGGCGTGGGGCATCGCTCTTGCATGCTGGGGACGCCGGCAGGGGGTCTAACGGCTTGTCGAGCTCTTGAATCAGCGGTCGTGGGGACGCGGCTGCTTTGCTTTGCGTTCCCAGGCCCCTCTCCGTTCCTTTTTTAAGTAGGTCTGTAAAGGGTGTCTCAGCCTTCTGTGGGGGGTCTTTAGAAATTGAGAATATATTTGAAAGGGCGTCTGGGGGCATGTGTTCCAACACTGGGAGTGCCATGGGGTCCAACTCAGGGTCACTGTCATCACTCAAGCGTGAAATTGTCTCAATCTTTGGAAAGCACGTTTCCTATTGAAAGAAAAAAAATCTGGAACATTTCTGTTTTCACAACAGTCACTCTAAATGCGTTACGCAAATTATTTTTTAAGTCTAAAGTCACCAGACATTCTGTTGCCACATATAAGAAAGGCCCAAGGAAACAAAGGACTCTGCCCTTTGACAGGCAGACCTTGGCAAGGCTGCTCCCTGGCTCACCATTTCTGAGCCCCCAAAGTTGCCGTGAGCTCCACAGCCAGTCTACAGCCCGCTCCGAGCCACTTCCAGCTCCCTGCAGGGTCCCTGCAGCTGCCCCTGCCAGCTCTCCCCCAGCGTAAGCTTGGCACCCCAACGGGCTGGTCTCAGCCTGCGCCCCGGGCTGGCGTCCGCCTTGGCAGCCACCTGGTGGTGCTCTGCTCAAAAATGCATTAGGACTTGGCGCCCTTGGTTCTCTGTCCCCATCGTTTGATTTGCGCTCACGCACGGCAGCTATGTCTTCCGCTTCCTTCACCCTCGGTACACTGGCTCCGGCACGTTCCGTCAGGAATGCCGGAGAGGAGGAGGGTCAGGTGAACTGGGGAGAATGTCCCCTGTGTCCCCTACAGCCTCTCCTTCCCTCTGTGTTGCTCTCTCCAGGCATTCACAACATGAACATCTAAATACGTTCCAAGGGCAGGAAAATGTTTTCAGACATGTACAGGACACAGTTATTATAAGTCAGTGATAAAGTACATGTTCAAGAAAACCCACGTGGTTAATCATAAAACCTTAGAGGCATGAGCAACAGCAAACGACATCTGTAATGTGCAAAAGATGGTCCACGCAATGCTTTCATCAAGCAGCATCGCATTCCTTTCAGGGTAAGACTTCCTAAATGACAAGACCAAGTGGAAAGATGCTGGGAGGCGGGGGCGGGGGGATGTGCACGGATAACCTTGTCCTGGTCTTCGGAAGATCCACCTGAATCAATGTCTTCCAAGTCGGGCAGGTCCTGAAAGAGCAAAGGATGAGCCTTATTTCACCTGTGAGCATCCTGGCAGACAAAGCAAATCTAGACACCCATCACCTTCAGCCTTCCTTTCTATGCAGACAGCATAGAGGAGGAATGAGTTACCCAAATCCTCCAATACCCCGGCCCTCTCCCCCTCCGAAAGAAGCCCCTGCACACTCACAGAACACACATTGCTACTCACGGATCTAGAACTAATAATGAACCAGAGATGTGTAAGGAGTGGCGTGTTTGAGGCATTTCCTGATCTTTTCTCCACTTAGTCATTATAGACACAGACAGTTCATCTGGGTCCCAAACCAAACGCTCCCACTTTTCCTCTGTAAATTAAGTCTCTGGACACCATGTGGCATAAAATCAGTATGCTTTGGTAACAGTATGCCCCCAAACTGTTAGGGCTTTTTGGGGTTCTGTTAGGCCTTTTTGGCACCTTCACCCATAGCAACCAAATAGACACGAGGGGACACAGCAGAGGGTGGTAGGTAGATGCACGGTCTCCAGGCTGTGTGGCCTTGGGCATGTTTCATAACCTCTCTGTGCCTCAATATGCTTATCTGTAAAATGGAGAGGATAATAGTACCTACCTCTTAAGAATTATTGGAAAGGTTAAATCAATTAATACAAGATGTGTTTAGAACAGTGTCGAGATTTGGATAAGAACTCAATAAATATAAGCTGTCATTTTGTATTCAGTTGGTTCTGAGATGTTAGAGATCAATTGCCCAATTTTGCTTATAATTATACTTTGGTCCAGAAAACTAGGAACCCACTATGAATATTGACCATATGCAGTTTGACGCTAATTGAGCCACATGAAAATTTGAAGTTTGGGCATAAAGAAATGGAGCACAAGTTTAGAGGTGAAACAAAGATGTGGGCAGGGTTCCGCCCAAGCGTGGAAGTTCACGGGCCGAGTGAGCCCCAGCGGCCCACGTGGTGTGCCACGGAAGGTGCCGGGCACCGCCTCCCCCACTCCTGGCCCCATCAAAGTTCAACTCCAGGAGTCATGGTAAAATGTGTGCATCCCCCGTGGACTCTTTCCTGTGGCCCAAAGTGGTTGAGGCTACCACCCAGATAGGACTAATGTCGAGGAGGGGCCACCAAACGTGGTCAGGCCCCCAGGGCGTGGGGCGCTGGACAGGCGCATCTTGAGCCCACTGGAAGCCAGAACAGCAAAGGGCCCCTGAGAGCGCCAGGGGCTTGGTGGGCAGCTGGCTGAAGGGGGATTGTGAGCTCAGATGGTAAAATGGAACTTTCTCAACAATTTTCCATAAGTTGAACTGGTCAGAATTGCTTTGCAATATAAATTCTTTGGGGAGAAACAAGAGTTTTCTAGATATGGTTCAAAGGGAGGCCATTTAGGTCAGTGCTTCTCAAATTTGAATTTGCATATGTTAGAATCACCTGGAACTCTCACTAAAACGCAGCTCTGAGCAGCTCAGCCCAGCTGGGTGGAGCCTGGGCCTCTGCAGGTGGAAGAGCTCCCAGGTGATGCCAGGCTGCAGGCCGCAGGGCCATGCTCAGGGGAGGGAGGGTTTTGAAGATTTTTATCTGAGCCTGTTTTACTGACCTTAAACAGCTACTGAACTCCAAGTGCAGGTACTTTACGTACCTGGATGCAGAACTTCTCCTGCGTCTCCAGTTTAGTTTCCAACTCTTCAGCTTCCTCGAGCTCTGCAAAGAGTTTCCCCTTGATGGCCACGAGCTGGGGAGTCGATTCTACAGAACAACAACAACAACATGATCCATCTGGGAGCTTGTTTTATAGACGGTGGTCAGATCGACAAGCCCAGACCTCAGACGGATTTCCAGGACAGAAAGACAACAATGCCTGCCTGTAAGGGAAGCCACGAGGATGCACAGGCTGGGGTTAGGGCTAAATCACCAAGACAAGACAAGAAGAGCTGCCTCCTTTCTGCACTCTGTCGGTGCACCCGGCAAGATGCAGGGACCAGCCAGGAGTCAGCTCAGAATAAGCAGTGACCTTGGAGAAGGTGGCAGATTGATGAGCAAGGAGATGAAGGATGAGGCTGTAATGACAACAGCCAGTTCAGGACACAGGGGAGAGGCGGGCTGGCGAGCGGGTTTCCCCACCCTGTGCCCCTCCTGCCGCACCAGTGCCAGGGAAGCCCGCTGACTAGCACCAGGCAGCCTGAGACTACGGCTGGTTCCTCTTCCTCCTCCGAGCCCCACTTCTCATGGTTCCCAAGGCCAGATCCTTGGGGCCTGGCCACTGCTTTCTCTTCAGTGATTTTGCTAGAGATTTATTGTCCTACTTTTTTCTCATTACACATAGGTCGAGAAACCACCAGCTTACCCTGCATGCCGACCATGTTCGACTCCAAGAGCCACGTCTGGGAACCCATTCAGGATGAGCCAAGAGCGGGGCCAGGGTTGCCTGGGGAGGAGTTCTGGCCCCCCTGCAGTTCCGGCCCCCCCCCCAGACCTCCCCCACAAGTTCCCAGCTATTGCGGTCTTCTCTGCTTGGCTGCCTCCATGGCTTCTCAAATCCACTATGTCTAAATAGGCCGCCTCTCCACTCCCCTCTTTAGTGCATGGGTTGAACAGTGGTCCCCAAAAGACAGGTCCACACTCTTGACCCCCAGAACCTGTGAATGGGGCCTTTTGGGAAAAAGGGTCTTTGCAGGTATAATTCACTTAAGGATCTCAAGATGAGCGTATCCTGGGTTAGACTGGGCCCTAAACCCAACCCAATGACAAGTGTCCTCGTAAGAAGAGGACGCAGCGACATAGGGAAGACAGCCCCGTGAGATGGAGGCCAAGATGGCAGTGCAGCCGCAAGCTGCGGAAGCCTGGAGCCGAGCAGCTGGGTGGGCGGCCAGGAAGGCGCCTCCCCCGAGCCCGAGCCTTCAGAGGGAGCGTGGCCCTGCGGCACCTCGACCTCCGGCCTCTAGAACCGGAGGAGGAGAGATGCCGGGTGTGCTACACTCCCAGGACGCTGTGCCCCCTCTCCGCCAAAGCCCGTCCTTCTCCTGTCTGTGGCACACCATGTCCCCGGGTGCCGCAGCCGAGACTCTTGTGGTCAAGGCAGCGGCCACGTCCTTTTGTTTCTCCTTTACTAAAATCTGTCTCCTATGCTTGGTTTCCTTTGGGTGAAGGCGTGACAGGGAAGGGACCAGCACGCCTGGGGCGCGTTGCCTGTGTCAGGCCCTTCAATCTCTACTTCCAGCCCGTGGCATGGGGAGTAGCTCTGGTTGACAGATGTGGGGACAGGCTCAGGGAGGTGACCTGAGGTCACTCGGCTACTTAAAGGGTGGCGCTGGGGCTTGACCTCAGGGCATCTGTCAGTACTTCACAGAATAGTGCCCCTTATATGTTGAAGACATAAACATTTGCATCTTTTAACTAATAAAGTCTGTGACAGCTCCATCTCTGAAAAGCTTTAGGAAAAGAATGACTCTTGTTAGGTAGAAATTCTCTTCCAGATAGCCAAGGCGTCATCAGGCTGGTGAGATTTTAAAACACCAGCCAGCACAATGATGCAACAAGCTCTAGAAATCAGATCAAGGCTATTCCTCTAAGCAGTCATGTTTCTCCAAGAAACATTCCAATACTAGTCTCATTTCAAAGTTAAAAGAAGACTGAGGTTCCTCAAAGAGTTAAACAGGGTCACTGTATGATCCAGCAATTCCACTCCTAGCTATATGCCCAAGAGAACTGAGAGTAGGGACTCAGTTTACTCGTATGCCAGTGTTCATCGCAGCGTTACTCACAGTGGCCAAAAGGTGGAAACAACCCATTGCCCATAGACAGAAGAATGGAGAAACAAAAGGTGGTCTACCATAAGTGGAATATTATTCAGCCATAAAAAAGGAATGAAGTGCTGATGCATGATCCAACATGGATGAGCCTCAGAAACATTATGCTAGGTGAAAGTAGCCAGACATAAAAAGTCACATGCTGTAGGATTCCATTTACATGAAATGTCCAAAATAGGCAAATCTATTGAGATAGAAAGTAGATTCGTGGACTGGGGGTTAAGCGGGTGGGGAGTTATTGCTAAATAGGTACAAGGTTTCTGTTTGGGGTGCTGAAGAGTTTTGGCAATGGGTGGTGGTGATGGTAGCACAACATTGCGAATATAATTAATGCTGCTGAATTGTATGCATAAAAATGGTTAAAATGGCAGATTTTGGTTAAGTATATTTTACCACAATTTTTTTAAAAAGCTGAATTAAGTGATAGCCCGCTGGGAGCTGTGACAAATACCTGCAAAGGTGTGAGCAGAGCATCAGAGCGATGGGGGCGAGTTTCTCTCTTTTCGGTACCCCTGGTGGTTGGTGGCGATTCACAGACACCCTCAAGCTCTTTCTGCCTGCAGCCTCCTGGAGCTGGGGCTCCGTTCATCTTTCTCACTCGTCTCTTTCCTGCTCCTTCCCTTCTTTCCTTCCATTTCCTCTTGAGTCATCTGGCTCAGAATCCCTGGGCAATCCCCGAGTCCCCTCTTTGGGGGGAACACTGTCCCTGAGCTCCTGGAACCTCTGCATACACCCTCCTGCACTCCCGTTCCTAACATAGGTTTTTATTTCCACATATATTTTCTTAAGGACCCTAAGCTAGAGGATACATTTTTCAGATATTACTGCATAAAGTGGGGTGAGTAATACAAATGAGTAAGAGAACAGTAAGTGTTTGGAGGTGGGGAGTGCGGCTAATGAATTAGATGGGGTTCCGTTGGTGTAATCACTGAAGCTGGACTATTCTGTCCAAATCCTTTAGCTTGAAGGCGAATTCCTAGCTGCCCTGGGGCATGAGCCCTTGCTCCTCTGGTTGGTCTCCGGGGCTGTCTAGAGGAGAGCTTGACTTCAGCATCTCTCCCAGACAGGAGGGACTTTGTTCTGGGAAACCTTCTATTCTAGACCAAAAAGCTAAATCCTGCTTGGGTTGGGGCACAGAATATTCCCCTCTCCCAGGGACAGTCAGCCTGGGAACATCCCCGGCCAGGGGTGATACGTCCCCACCAACGCCACAGCAAAGTAACGGCGTCGCGGGGCAGTCCTGGGCTTACCTGTTCATCAGCAGAACCCAAGGACCACGGCTAGAACCTGCCAAGGGATTTCCTTTTACCTACATCTGCACTGCCCACTACCACAGCCACAGGCCAGGGGGGCTACTGGGACTTGAAATGCGGCCAGTAGGCCTGAGGAACCAAGTTTTGTTTTACTGTATTGTATTTACTTTTCATTAATTGTAATTTAAAATATAAAATGCAGGCAGTACAAAACAACTTGCTTGTTTTGGTAGGACTGTGTTTCACTTTCATGTTGAAAAATTAGCGTCCGAATTGAGATGTACTGTAAGTGTCAAATGCACACTGGGTTTTGAAGACAGTTTGAAAAAAAAAATGCGAAAGGTTAATATTTTATGCTGACTACAAGTTAAAATGATTATGTTTTAGATATATTGGGTCAAATAAAATGTATTATTAATAGTCTCATCTGTCTCTTTTTACTCTCTTTACCATGGTGACTAGAAAATTTTGAATTACATACATGGCTTCTGTTATACTTCTATTGGTCAGCTCTGCCTTAGTTAATGAGACAACTGGCATACTTTATCCTATAGAATAGCAATAAAGAAGAACCGAAACTCAGGCCCCAGGTCTCACAAATAAATCCCCTGGAGTAGAGCCTGCGCTAGCCCCTGTTCCTCAGCAGGCATTACCTTCCCTGGCAACGCCAGGACGTGGAGATGGTGTCAGAGCCTTGGCTGGGAGCATGCCTCCTGGCTCTGGATCTTCAGTCGCTCCATTAACATCCATAGGCAGCTCCTTTTCTCCACTCGACTGTTGTGGGTAGAGCTCGTCCTTGGCCTGGAAACTTTCCTTAACAAAGAGCTCCATCTTCTGCCGAGTTTCTTGGTCCACGAAAAGCTCTTCCTTTTCTTCTACGTGGGCAGCTGCAAGCTCCTCACGGTTTGGCGGTGGGGTCTCCCCTAAACAAGAGAAGTCAAAAGTAAACTTGAAACTTCCTAGGAGAACAGGCTGTCTGCACGTCTGTCGGAGACATACGGTGAACGTCTAAGAAAGAAAACTGTGGAACTAGTCAGAGATGCAGAGAAAATTACTTGCAAGGATGTTTACCCAAGTGTTTATAATTGCCAAATACATGGAGTTAAATGTCCACAAGAAGAGGTTGCTAGCATATCCAATTAATGAAACAGGACACAGTCATTAAGAAAACACAACGTGTGTGTGTGTGTGTGTGTGCGTGTGTGTGTGTGTGTGTGTAGCAGATGTGTGGCAAAAAAAACCATCATCGAATCTAAATGGAGACGATATAGCTGTTCATGTTACGATTCTTTCATCTTTTTTGAAAATCTGAAACATTTCAAAATAAAAACTTGGGGAAAGTCCGCGTACTGTAGGAGAACGTCTATTTCACGTGGCCGAGAATCTGTCCCAGGCCTGCCTTGGTCCTGACCAGCCAGGGCCTTTTGAGGGCCGACCAGACCAGACTTATAACTCTGATCCGAGGTCAACGGAAGGAAAATGATTCCTGCCAAAGAGGAGGCAGTACGGCTGCCTCTGGCAGTTAGAATCTGTCCACTCCTGACCGCCCGAGGGCCTGCCCGCCCTTCCCTGGTGACTGGAATGGATGGCCTCTCCACCTCTGGGGCTCCAGCTCCCTGCCGGGCTCCCCAAGAGCAGGGTGACCCTCGCCTCCCCATGCCGCCTCGGCTGCAGAGTCCATCGCACCTGTGTCACTCTCAAGTCAGGCCTCTTCCTCAGAACGCAGAGATGCACGTCGCTTTCCGCGTCAAGGCCAGGCTTCAAGGCCCCTCTTGAGGTGACCTCACTCCACCGCACTCACCTTACGTGATTTCCCAGTCTACAACTGCATTCCAAATATGGGGCATCTGGTGCTCCTCGGCTCAGTCGCCACCCCAACCCAAAAACGGGCTCCTCGGAAAAGGCCAGAGCCAAACCTTCCCCCTCTGCTGGGAGCTGCTAACGCGTCTGCATGTGTGCCCCCGTGAGTGTGAGCTCAAGTGCAAGCGCACGTGCCAGAGGGCCTGCACCCGAGGTCTGTGGGCAGCAATTTATTTATAAACGTCCACGCCCATCCAAGGGGCAAGAGCTGTGTGCAGGAAAACAGCAGCTGTAGAAGGACCACAGCTGCAGTGAAGCGCTTTAGTAACAACTTAAAAAGATGAAGATTAGCATAACTCTGATTAAAACAAGGCACAGGGAGCGGATGTGGCTCAAGCAGTTGAGCACCTGCTTCCCGCATGGGAGGTCCCAGGTTCAATTCCCAGTGCCTCCCCCCAAAAAACAAACAAACAACAAGCAAACAAATGAAAAAACCAGCTCAGGGGAGCCGATGTGGCTCAGTGGTTGAGGGCGGCTTCCCACATACGAGGCCCCAGTACCTCAAAAAAATAAACAAACAAATAAACAAAACAACGAGGCACAAAGGGCAGTGGGGAAGCCCCAGGACATATGTTGCCTGTTTTCATTACTGCTAATGACACTCGATGTACCTAAAATAATTAGACAATATTATAAGGCTTTGATATGAAGTGCTGGGTGGGACAAATAATAATCATTTGTGGGAGGCAGAATAACAGCCCCCCAAAGGTGCCCCTGTCCTAATCCCAGAACCTGTGAGTACATTACCTGACAACAAAAGGGACTTTGCAGAGATGGGGAAATTATCCTGGATCATCCAGATGGGCCCAATGTAACTATAGGGGTCCTTAACAGTGGAAGACGGAGGCAGGAGGGTGAGAGGGACGTGACGGGAGAAACCGAGTCAGAGAGATTTGAAGCTGCCATGCTTCTGGCTTTGCAGGTGAGGAAGGGGTAGGAGTCAAAGCATTGGGGCAGCCCGTGCAAGCCGGCGAAGGCGAGGAGGCTCCGGAAGGAAGGCAGCCCTGGCGACACCTTGGCTTCAGCCCAGGGAGGCCTGTTGCAGACCTCTGACCTGCAGAACTGCAGTACGATCATAATTCTGAGTCATTTTAAGTCACTAAATTTGTAGCGATTCGCTACAGCAGCTATAAAAAACTAACACATCGGGAGTGGCTGTAGCTCAGGGGTTGAGGGCCTGCTTCCTGTGGACGAGGTCTTGGGCTTGATCCCCGGTACCTCCTAAAAAAAGAAAAAGAAAAAAAAAAAAAAAAAAAAAAAGCCCATCCCAAACCTACATATCATTTATTTTGAAAAAACAAAACTAAAAAAAACGGAATATTTTAACAAATTGTGTTTTAATCAATAAAAGTGGTTTGAAGCTGCCTGTAACTATCGAGGATTTTCACTGCCTCTGAGAGGTGGGTAAGATGAATCCACAGGTAAATGTATGTAAACGATTAAAAAGAAATCCTAGAGAGTAAGGACTGCGAGTTACAGCTTGGCTCTTCCCAAGCTTCTGTCTGGCGCGCGTACCGTTCTCCTGAGTCTCCTTCTGTCTCTTCTTCTCGGCTGCCCGCTGCCTGACCATCGCCAAGGCCTCGATGCTGTCCGTGATCTTCTTCCGCTCTCTGCTCTCCCACTGCTCTCGTTCCTCTTTCTCGGCTGCATACCCTCCCCTAGCCCAGGCCTCAGCACAAGCCCTATTAAAGGATAAATTAGGAAACAGAAATAGCAAGGTTTGATTTTTATAGGTTAAAAGAATATTCAAAATATATACTCTCTGCCCAAATTTGCTCATTTTTTTTAGAATCAAAATAAAGGGCACATGAAACGTGACTGTGAGGATAAAAGCAAATGTATGTCCATTTTCATCTCTAGGGAACCTCATGGATTTCACAAATCCTCCTTAGATATGACACAAAACACAAGCAGCAAAAGAAAAAATAGATAAACTGGACTCCATCCGATTAAAAACATTGTGCTGCAAAGGCCCCATCATGAGAGTGAAAACACATTCCACAGAACGGGAGGAAATATTTGCAAATCATATATCTCATAAAGAACTTTGTAAGAAACATAATGTAAAGAACACTTATAACTCAAAAATAAAAAGACAACTAACCCAATTAAAAAACAGCAAAGGACTTGAACAGACATTTCTCCAAAGAAAATACATAAACGGCCAATAAGCACATGAAAAGATGCTCAACATCATTAGCCATTAGGGAAATGCAAATCAAAGCCACCATGAGATTCCACTTCACTGCCATTAGGATGGCTAAAATAAAAAAGAGAGATGTAGGTGTTGGCGAGGATGTGGAGGAATTGGAACCCTCAAGCACTGATGGCGGCGTTAAGTAGAATAAAACGGCCACCCGCATTGGGTGTTGCCAGGAGAAGACCCCCTTTTCAAGAAGGCTTTCCCAGAAGCCAAAAAAATGGACCTGCAGGGGTTTTCTGAGAAAATGGAACACACCCTGCAGGGTCCCTGATAAGCAACAGCTGGTGATAAAACTACTTTGGGTCCAGCGGAGAGAACTGATCACAATGGACAGGCATACCAAGCTAATCAGTGGATATCTGCTCCCACTTTGTAAGAACGCCCGTAGGTCAAATGGAAACGTAATGGCGTTTTCTCACTTGCTGCCACGTTGGCCCTGTATGAGCTTCCCCTTTCCACCCCATCGGCCTAGCTCCCTTCTACTTTCTCAGTGGGATGCTGCCTGATTCAGAAACCACTCTGTAAAGCTAGGAGATCCTAAAGCACAGGAAAACTTTTTCTTTTACCAATGGGAATATAAAACGACACAGTTGCAGTGGAAAACAGTTTGGCAAATCCTCAGAAGGTTAGTTACCATATCACCCAGCAATTCTACTCCTAGATATATACCCAAAAAATCGAAAACATGTCTACACAAAACTTCCACAGGAGTGTTCACAGCATTATTCACAATAGCCAAATAGTGGAAACAACCCAAATGGATAAACAAAAGGCGAAAGAGAGTATCATCCAGCCACACAGAGGATGGCGGCCGCACTTGGGTGAACCTTGAAAACAAGATGCTTCTGTAAGGAGCCAGGCACGAAAGGCCACACACGGTATAATTCCACTCACGGCAGCATCTGGAACAGGGAACAGAACGTGGGGTCGTGGTTGCCAGGGGCCGGGGTGGGGTGGAACGGGGGTGAGTGCTAATGGGTAAGGGTTTCTTCCTTGAGGCGATGAAAGTGTTCTAAAATGGAATGTGGTGATGGTTGCACAACTCCGTGAATGTACTAAAAACCACTGAATTGCATATTTTATATGGGTGAATTGTTAGGTATGTGGATTAAATCGCAATAGAGCTGTTATATATACTTTTAAGTCTAATGGCTTAAAAACAGGACTCTTAGCTTTAAAGAGAGGAGAGAGTCTGCCTGCGTTTTGCAGAGACTACCACAGCAGAAAGCTACTAGACAGAATGGGCTGAAGTGAACAAACGACGTTCAGGTCCATTTACCAGATCAGTGAGAAAACCTCAACCCCTTTCACCTAGGGACGGACCCCCAGCAAACACCTGCCTATGTGTTCTAGCTGCTGGGGAGACAGCACTGAGCAAAAGGGGTGACTGACATCTTTCTCACTCTCTTAGTGGGTGGGGGGAGCAAGGAAACAAGCATATGCCAGAGGCTGATGCGACCTACGAAGAAATCGGGCTAAAGAAAGATCCCGTGGAAAAGGTACTGTGTAAATAAGGTGGCCGTGGAGCTCTCTTTAGAACCACTGGCAAGTGAGCAGACGCTTGCACGTGCCTGGGGGACAGCGTCCCAGCTGGAGGGGACAGGGAGTGCCAAAGCCCTTCCCTGGGAGCGCTGGGCAGACACGAGGGGCAATAAGGAAGCCAGATAAGGAAGCCAGCCTGGCTGGAGCAGAGCGGATAAGACAGCGAACCCCAGAGGCAGAGGGCCTGGGGCCTCAGAGGACGTGGTGGGCTTTGGGAAGCCACGGGAGGGTTTGGGAGGAGGAGCGAGCTGCTCTGACACTGGGTGGAGATCAGACTCTGTGGAGGCAGGGCCAGGGTGACTGAAGTAATGGGGGGCAGCGGGGAGCCTGGCTGGGAACTGCTGACCACATGGACCAGGGGGCAACAGGTGAGGTGGCGGGAAGCCGTCGGGGCTTGAGGATGGGTTGCCTGTGAGCCACGGGACAGGAGAGGGGTCTCGGATGATTCCAAGGTTTTGGCCCAGCACGACCAGAAGGATGGAGCTGCCCTTTGGGGAGAGGAGGAAGGTGGGGGAGGGGCCGGTGTGGCGGGAGGAGTGGGCGTCTGGCTGCAGGTGACCCCTACCAGGGGGTGCTGCGCCCTCGAGCTGCTGTCCCGCTCCCCTCCGCCTCGCCAGAGCCCAGAGACGGCCAGGACCAGCTCTTCCGGAGGGCGCCTTCATCTTCCTCACGAAGCTGCAAAGCCGGCCAGCTGCTCTGATGGGGGGTCCCGTCCTATGGTGCCCTGGACCCAAGCCCAGAGCGGCCTGTCCCCTCCGCCGCACCAGGAGGAGGAGGCGGCCTTCGTGGCCAGGAGCGGGCCTCGTGCCAAGTACTTGGAGGGCTCCTTCCCCTTCCCTTCCCTTCCCTGCCCCTTTCTTTCCTTTCCATCCTCCCGAGAACCCCAAGAGGCACCACCCCAATGTACACACAAGGAACCTAAGGCCCAGAGAGCAGACTGGCTTGCTCCATATTGACCAACTGGCATCTGGATGAATAGGATTCAAACCAGGTCCCGCTGGCCCCTGACAGGGAGCCTGGTGCTATCTATACTGTGAAGGGCGGCGGGCCTTACCACGAAGGGCCCAGCCCAAATCCATGTTTTCACTTTCCTGCTCTCCCGTGCTGCCCCAGGTCGGAGCCCAGGTCCTCTGCTTTTCGGTAACCCTCCCTCAGCCGCAGCTGCCAGATCCCACGGGTTCCCCGCAGCGGCGGTGCTGTTCTCCCCAGGCGCGGGGAGATTGGCGAGCTCGCCCGAGGGCTGCGAAGCCAGGTCCACCCGGCTCCCCGCAGGCTGCCCCCTCGCCGGCCCCACCGCAGGACCGGTGCCTCTGCCGAGCTTCCCCGGGGCAGGGCTTCTATTGTTTCCCACCTAGTTGGAGGGTCGGCTCCACCTGCTGTTTGAAACAGGAGTTGGTCTGATTCAAACTCCTGAGTTTAAAAACATGTTAAAAGGTACATTTCTTTGTAAAGGTTGAATACTTCAAAATTCAGATTGTACTTCCCTGCAAGCAGTCTATATCACTGAGGTTTTATTCTAAGTTACAATTAATAGTAACCTGGATTGCAATGTACGTGAAAAACACACGTAAGAGGCGGCAATATGCGTGGTGGTCCAGGGGTCAGAATTCCTTATGAAAAAGAGCTCTTTACAAATCAATAGGAAAACCAAATTCCAAGGAAACCGGGAAGAAGTCGTGAACAGAATATTCATACAGGAAGAAATGTAAACGGCAGATAAAGGTGAAAAAAAGACCAACCTCATCCCATATCCAAAAATGCAAATTTAAAACCATGAGATACCATCTTCACCCATCAATCAACTTGGCAAAGATTTCCTTTAAATGGCTATATCTGGTGAGGTTTCACATCGGTATAAACTTGCTAGAATACAGTTAGAAAATATTGATAAGAGCTTTTAAAAATGCTCAAAATCCACATTCTTTCATCCACTAATTCAATTCTTACCTGTCCTTTGGAAAAACCGGCCTATCATCCAGGTAGGTTAGGTGTTTTAGTCGAACAGTAACCGTCCTTCGATAATTAGGGATTTGCCGAATAACTGGGTTTCCAATCAAATTCAGTACACGCTGTAGGCAGAGAAGCGGAACCAAATGAATTACTAAAAAAAGTACTACATATGATTGAAATACTTTGTTATGTACTCTAAGAATAATTAATAAAATATATTTTCTTGAGTGAGAGGAAGTGCCAACTTCATGTCCTGGCGACATTATCGGGGAACCTGGGAGGAGGTTTCCATTGCTTTTGAGCCGTCTGAACTGTGCAGGTAAGTGAACAGCTCTCTTCCACCTTGACCTTACAACCTAGAGCTCACAGTCCTTATGGAACAATTTTGGAAAATACTCCCCGAGGCTTCTCCCACGATAGCCATCATGTGAATTTTGCTCACCAGTCTCTTTTACTGAAAGCAATCTGTTTTCTTTCCTTTGCAGCCAGCACATTTTAAGGAAACATGCACAACAGCTGGACAGAAACGGCGACTAAGGGACAAGGCTGGAAGGTGCCCCCTTGTCAGCTGAGTGCCGCCGGGCCGGGCTCACGGAGCTGCTTGAAGTCAGCTCAGCACCAGGAGAAAGACAGGGACTCGGCCATGTGGGTTCAAGCCAGCGGCCTTCCTTCCCCACCCTGAGCTGTCTTGGAATTCTCGTCTCCTCTCCCGCCTGAAGAAGCTCAGAGAAGGTGAGTGGTTAAGCCGGTATGCGGGCAAACCGTTTTTATTTTAATCCATTTGCCTAGACTGATTAAATATTTTTCATATCTGAAGTGCTTTTTATCATTGTTGAAAATATATCAAGTTAGTCTTGCATTTCCCAAACTTCCTTCGCATACCCTTTCCACTACTTTTGTAATATTTTCCAGTGATCTACTACCGAAGGCAGGGGGGCAGGGTGGTAGGAGCAAGATGACCCGGGGTGGGCCACCAAGGAGTGCGGCGTCCCTAGAGATTTAAAAACAACTGGAAAGCTACCAGAGGGAGACTGCATCAATTATTACCTGGTGCTGGCAATTCTAAACATTCCTCCTTGCTGGCCTGGGCCATTCTCCCCGCTCAGCACTCCTGGGCAAGCCACTGATTTTTCTGAACTGTGGTTTGCTTACCCTTTTTGTCTAAATTGACTCCCCTTTTTGCTGACTTATCTTTGCCCTAAGCAGTAAACAGTGAACTCAAAGGTTTTGTGTGCTAGTTACAACAGTTTCCCACCCCCCCAACTCATGATAACACACACCCCAGAAAGCAAGGAAGCTATCAAAGGCTACTGGAGGCAAAAGGACCCAGGAGCCAACCTGGAGATGGAACACTGGGACATCAGAATTGATGACGGCAGCAGTGGTTAGAGCACACCAAATACTGTGTTATAACCCCATGTGTTTATAATGATACCACAAAGGAAAATGCCTTCACTGTCACCATTAAGAGTTGCTAGGGTCTCGATCCATTTTTCTGAAAATTGGCAAATAAAAGGAAAGAACCATACATTTATGCTGACCTTTTCTGTATGAAACATATATTAGGGTGATCACTAGTTGACAAGGGAAAGGTTTTTGTTTTTTGTTTTTTTATTGGGAGGTCCCAGGGACCGAACCCAGGTCCCTCCACATGGGAGACGGACGCCCAACCATTTGTGTCACATCCGTCCCCAGGGAAGTTCTTTGTAGAAGAATTCTGTCTAATAAATGCAGAAGGAATAAAAGAATCTGAAAATCATCATTGTGCAACTTCTAATGAAATAATACATCCAGGCAAGACACATCAATGGCTGCTGAAACAACTGGGAGAAATATTGAAAGGGAACTTTATAATGGTCAAATCAGGCTGACAACACCTGAATCCTCTAATCAATCTTAACATTACAAAAAGAGCAGCAACAGCCACCCCATGCTCCCAACCCAGGCGATGCAATGGGAAGGGCACGGCACACCTCTAAGTATTCTTGCCTGAAACACTGAACCTGGATCTAATCCACCTCTGGCTCTATTATCATTTTACAGGAAATATCAGGGACAGAGGGACATGTTAAATGACACCATGAGGGCGCAATCAACCAAATCCAAACTCTGGAATGCTCTCCCAGGCAAAGGACCCGATTTCTTCAACAAGTAGATGGGGTGAGGGATAAAATAGGGAAAGGGAGTCCTTAAAGGAGGTCAAAGAGGCAAATGATCAAAATGAAATCTGTGGCTCTGGTTTCGATTTGAACAACCCAACTGTCAAAACACATTTTGAGACAAATAAAGAAAATTGAACATAGCCTGGGTATTAAATGCAGATATAATATTCTAGATACAATGGTATTGTGGTTATACTAAAAAAAAGTCCTTATCTATTAGAGATAAACATTGAAATATTTGCAGGTGAAAGGATATGTCTGGCATTTGCTTTAAGATAATCCAGCTTAAAAAAAAATCAAAAAGAGGAAAAAAGTGTGAAAAAAGGAAAGAAAGAAGGAAAGAAGGGAGGGAGGGAGGGAGGGAGGGAAGAAGGGGAAAAAGAAGCTGTCTGATATTTAAAGAATATAAAATAAAGCAAGATTTCTTTTTCCTTACCAAATCAGGCATGTTCTCAAGAACGCTCAGGACCTCTGGATCACTCAGCCTATTGTGGGAAAGGTCAAGGACACAAAGCTTCAGACATGCCTTTAGATGCTGGATGTCTTCCACCGTCTCTAGGTGATTGTGTGCCATCTGCAATGTGTTCAGGACCGGAAGGCAGGCTGGAAGGTGAGGTCAGCACAGGTAAGCAAGCATGGAAAGGTTTCTCACCCATAACAGACACGTCTAAAACTCCCGCAGGGGAAAATGAGCGACACAATGACATATAAGAAGACGGGCATTCTTACAGAGATTTTCAATGGTCTTGATGTAATTGTTGCTAAGATTGAGGGCATCCAGTTTCTGCAGGGGTTCCAGGTTTTCAATTTTATGAATCAGGTTCACTTGTAAGAAGAGGCAACGCAATTCGGTTTGGGCATCCAGGTTCTCGATTTTCTGAATCCCATTGCACTCCAGCCAAAGACAGCGCAGTCCTGTGTACTCTTCCAGGTTCTCGATGCGATCAAAACCTAGCAAGAAGGAAGGGGCACCGAGTAAGTCCTACACACACGTAAGGTCAGAGGGTCGCCCTTGTTTTCGCCTATCCACTAGCATCCACACCTCCTTCCTCTCGTAACACAAAGGCAACTTTTTTGGGGGGGAGCATCCCTCTCCTAGTTCTAGTCCGTGGCTCTCTGGCTGGGCAATCAGAGTCACTTCATTTGGGGCCGGTCACACTTAGCCAAGTGGGCCAATGGGGACCGACCCTGGGAAGGTCTGCTGGCTCCATTGGAAAGAGGTCCTCTTTCTGGTGAAACTGCCAACCTGGTTAGGGGGAGGGACCATCTTGCCCTCACGGCTGGGAGCTGGTGGGGGTGAGGGGTGGATCTGCCTGAAGCCAGCACAGAGGAGAGCAGGGCTGAGAAAAGGAGACAGCTCACAGGGCACCTGGACCCGGGCAAGCCTAACGCTAGTTCAGCCCCTGGGTTTTGTTTTATTTCTCAGTTTTCTGAGCCAAATTTAGGGTTAGGGAAGCAAACATTTTTGTTTCCTTTACGAACTCATTAGTGATCTGCAATTTATGGTTCGTCCACTAGTATCAAACCTTGTAAAATGGTTTATTTTGCTGACAAAGAATTCTGATTTAAAAATTATACTATCAATAGTAAGTAAAAGAAAATTTATCCATGATCTTGCCACCCCAATAATCATTTTCTCTTTTCTCTTCCAACCTTGTTGTAAACATACATAAAGTTCACATACTTGTAATCACAGAACACATATAAATATAGGAATAACATATATTTTTAAGAATGTTGCCATTTTTTCATAAACATAATAACAAAAATTTTCCATGTAGCTTCAAAGCCTTCATGCTGAAGTATCTCCTAAAGATAGGGACTTTTTTCTTAAAGATTTCCATTATACCATGTGGCACCTAAACAATTTAACAATAATACCTTAGTATCATCAAGTAGCCACTTGCTGTTCACATTTATCCATTATCTTTCCTTTAATTGTTTGCTGTTTGAATCTGGACCCAAATAAGGTCCACACATTGCAACTGACTGATGCCTCAAGTCTCTTTAACACAGTCTCTGTCTGTCTGGACTCCCAAGTCGTGGCTGAAGAAACGGGGTTGTTTGTCCTTGAGAGTCTCCCACAGGATGTTCTCTTGGACTCCACCCCACCTCCTTCCCCTTCACTGTCCAGCACTGGGAAAGGCCCTCCAGTGGCTCCACAAGGCTGCCTGCAACTCACTCCTCCCTGCAGGCCAGTCCCTGCTGGACCTGCCACTACTGAAAGCACCTGGCTGAGCCCTCCACCGACATCCTGATTGCTAGAGCCTACTTTCAGTCCTCGGTACTTGACCACTCTAAGGTCACCAACCCAGCGGGCCGTGGCTTCCTTCTTCCAACTTTACAAACTAGTCAGGCAAGACATTTCCATCAAAGAAATTCTACTGCTTTTCCACAGGTCTCCACTGAAATCTCAGACTGCTACTTAACTATAATTTGAGAGCTCCAGATGATCCTGAGAATAGTTTTTTATACCACTAGACCCTGCCTAACAAGGCAACTCCTCTACTGGATCCTTACCTTTAAAGTGTAAATAAAGCGTATCATTCAATGCTGGGGTAATATAAAGCTTGTGTTGCTTGCAGAGTTTTTGCAGGAAACTTTTGGTTATTCTGTTAAAATGAGGAGCATGAACTAGAAATTTATTCCAATTTGTTGGCTATAAAATAGATTCCCCACCCCACCCCCACTGCTAAACAATACCATAACATCCTATTGTGCCTGATAGCTAGTTTACGGCCTTTTTTTTTTTTTTTTAAATAGCTTTTAGGGACTCCATCCAATATCCTTACTTTCAGCATTCTTAAACACTGCGACGTATATTTTAAAAAAACATTTTTAATAGTGTCATCAAGTTTCTGTCTCCAGGCCTGGCATGAAAGCTTAACAGGTTGAGGTTAGCCGTGTAACATAAGCAGTGCTGTCCTGGCTCCGCTACTGAATTCTCAGACACTGCGCAGGCTATTTAAGCTCCATGAGTCTCAATCTCTTTATGTTAGAAGAGGGTGATGGCACCATCTATGGTCCTTGGTAAATGTGTGCCACGAGGGGTCAGCTCCATGTACCTGGGGCTACAATCTTCCCTGTCACCTCTAGGGGGTGCCAAGCCACGGTCTGACCCGCTATCACCACTTTGGTTCTGCTCGCTTTGGTGGGAGGCATCCGAAGGACCTGTACATGCTTCCTTTGGATGGTTAATTTCTGGAACATAAAAGAGACGGGTGCAATGGAGATCAATAAATGTATTTTAAACCCCCCCCCCCCCCCCCCCCCCGATTCAATTTGATTCCTAACTTTCCCACTGTTAAGTATGGACCCCCAGTCATGTTTACATGCAGGACAATTTCGAAAGCCTTGACCAGGCCTATGCACATTTTGCTCTAGGGAGACCCTCTGTTGAAACTCTTGTACAGGTGTACAAGGAGACGTGCACAAAGATGTTCACTTCTGCACTGTGTGTGACAGACAGAGACTATAAACAATTAAAATGTTCACTCTTAGGGACTGGTCAAATAAAACATGCTATATTAATTCAATGGATTGAGATTCTGCCTTTAAAAAAAGAATGCACTAGAGCCACATCAATCAACGTGGATAGTTCTCAGAAACATATATTAAGTGATGAAAGCAAGTTTCATTGCAAGCCCAGGGTACCACTCATATAAATTAAAAACACACAATGCTATGCTATGTATTGTTTAGGGACACAAGATATGGGTCTAGAGATGGGACTGAAAGAAGCCAGATCATATCCACGGTAGTTGGTGGCTCCTGTGGAAGGGGCAGAAGGGACTGGAACAGGGAGGAGGACAAAGCGACCATCGACTTTATCTGCAAGGATTTAGTTCTTCTATTAAAAAAGACTTCAAGTAAATATGATAAAATGTTAATAATTTTCAGTTCTGGATGGCAACGCATGGGTGTTTGTTACATTGTTCTGTTCTTTTTCTTTTTTTAGAAATTTCTCAAAAGAGAAACCACCAAAAATGGAACAAGAGAAAAAGGAAATATCTTCAGTTAAAAAAAAAAAAAAGAGCACATTCAAATGCACTTAATTTTCAGGGCTGTTGGCTGCTATTCTCTGTGTATTTCTGTGGTCTATTGGATGAGATTAAACAGCCCTTACCCTTCTCTATTTACCACTGCATTCAATGCCCAGTCACAAGAGGCACTAGATCAATGTTTATGGAATCAGTCAAGAAGAGGTGCTCAATATATATTTAATCATTGACTGATTTTACTAATAACAAGAGCTACCATTTATTAATGGCCTACTATGTGCCAGAAGCACCAACACGAGGTCTTACATCATTCTGCAAGTCAGGTGCAGATGAGGAGACTAAAGCTTAGG
This sequence comes from Cabassous unicinctus, assembly GCA_029593785.1. Lineage (NCBI taxonomy): Eukaryota > Metazoa > Chordata > Mammalia > Cingulata > Chlamyphoridae > Cabassous > Cabassous unicinctus. Next base: position 46,246 of record JAQZBX010000447.1, on the reverse strand, counting down.
GAGGCTGAACTCTGGAGTTTAACAGCCACAAGGCTGATGAGCTGCGAGCCAGAATCAGAAGCCAACATGACTGGCTCCAAAGCCTGCATCTTTCCACTGAGTAATACAGCTTCCTGATGGCTCCTTATGCAGGATTTGTCCGGATGGAAGAAGCTCAAGACATTTTCGTCGATTGGCTCAAAAAATGAAAAAAATTTCATTTTTATCTGGTCATTAGAAGGTTTCCCTTTGGGCTCCAAACCAAGTGGGAGCAGAGGATGAAGAATGTTCTCCAAGCTCATTCCGGGAAACTGGTCAGAGGTCACTGAACCCAGAACAACCAGCTCTTCTCTCAGTTTCTCTGACTCGTGCCAGGCACTGGACTGCACACTGGGATTCAAGCAGGATATGTTGCCCTGACATAGCCTTCAGTCTGGAGGGGGAGAGGGCCTTTGATTTTAGATGGTGAAACCAAGAAATGGATTACTTCAAAACACAAAAAGAGGGCAAAGGGGGAGGGAGAGGACCCGCAGACGGTCTATGTTTCTGTTCTAATTGACTAGCTGAGGGTAATCTGTTTGGAGTAAGTTTTGTAATCTCTTTTCTCAACTGTAAGAAAGGGGAAGAGGAGTGCCTACAGCAGCGACTCAAATGGGGGTAGTGCTTGGCACGTATCGTTTAATAAATATCAGCGGCTATTACTGTTAGTGTTATTGACTGAAGATCAGGTATGTGGTGTTGGGTGGAAGCCGGAGGGCTCGGCCGGGCCGGCCCATCGCCCCCCTTGCCCTCCCTGGGGCGGCGGTCGGCACCTTCTTTGCGGCCCCCTGGGCCTGCGCTGCCGTGGTCCCCCGCAGACTCCTCCACGCCGGGCTCCACGCCGGGCTCCTGGGCGCGGTCCTGCCCTGCCTCCCCGTCCGCCGCTGGCTCCGAGACCGCGGGGTGCATGTTTATTCCTGGAAGAGTGGGAGCCCTGTTCCGTGGGGTCGCTGAGGCCCCCAGCCGCGCCACGCAGGTCCCGCTACCCTTCTCCGCGGGTCACTAATGCCGGAGTCCTCGGCAGATCAACGCTTCTCCGGTCGCCACGGCAACCGCCGCGCACGCGCACTCCGGGCCAGCGCGCCGGAGACGCAGGGGGCGGGCCCTGCAGCGGCTCCGCCCCCGGCGCGTGCGCGCGTCACGTGGGGGCTCGGCCCGGCGGCAGCTGCGGCGGCGGTGACGGGGGCGGTGGCCGCGCGGCGCGGGCGGGACCATCTCGGGACAGTGCGCCGGCTCTGCAGGTACCGCGCCCCGCGCCCGGGCCCCCGCCGGCCTTGGCGCCCCCCAGCGCCCCGCTCGCCCTCAGACCCCCTTCCGGTCCCCCCGGGACCTCGCCGGGTGCTGGGCCGCCCCTCCCTCCGCACCCAGCCACGCCCCCCGGCGTCGGCGCCCCTCGCGGGGTCTGTCCCTCGCTTCGCCCCGTCCTGCTCTGGGACCCCCGCCCCCAGCACCCCCTCCGTCAGGACCCAGCGCCCCCAGGCCCGGCCCCCCAAGTCCCGGGGCAGCTCCTTCCCAGACTGCCTCCCCGGCCGCCCCGGCGCCCCCGGCCCTTGAGGACCCCGCGTGTGGCGGCCCCGCCCGCCCCAGGCGAGGCGCTCGTCCCCCAGCCCCACCCCGGGTCCCCCCTCGGCAGGCGGCTGCCGCGCGCCGCCGCCGCCTTCTGCTCCTGAAGGCTTTGGCTGAGCGGGGTTTGCTGTCTTCTTTCTGAATCAGAGAAATGATTCAGGAGCCAGCGCTCCGAGGAAAGGGCGACACGATCCTGCCGCACCGGCCGTTTCCTCGCCGGCGCTCCCCGGCGCTCGGGGCCCTCGGCCCGCCAGGCGGGGAGGGAAGGGGCGAGACGCCCGCGGCGCAGCCCCGCGGGCCTGAGGAGCGCGTTCCCGGGGCGGGGTCGCCGCGGCGGCCAGCCAGGCCTCGGGACTTCGCCGACCTTGATCCGAATTCCTGCCGCTTCTGAGCCCCGCGGCCCTTCGAGGTGACCGCTCTGAGGCTCAGTTTCCCCATCTGTGAACTGGGGATGATTGTAAGCCTAGCTCATAAGCGAGAATACAGTCAGGTGATAGGAATGAAGCCTGTTAGCAGAGCGGTGTGCATGAAGCCGTCGCTCAGTTTTAACTCTTGAGCACTGGAGAGCCAGCGGTGACCACCGGGCACTGAAAGTGGGGGCTCTGGCTGAGGGTCACCAGCGCCCCCGGTCCAGGCTCTGTTCTCAGTGTGTATGTCTTACCTCCTTTAATTCTCATCATCATCTCAGGCGCGAACTGTTAGCGTTATCCTCCTTTTTACAGGTGATGTAAGCAGGGGCTCTTAACCAGGGGTCCATGGAAAGATTTCAGGGGGTCCTTGAGCTTGAATTGAAAATTAAAAAAAAAAACAGCAACATTATTCTTGTGGGGACGTGTTGGTGCGGGTGAGACATATTTATTAAATAATACTCAGTATAGTGTGGACTTAGTAAGGGTCCATGGTTTTCACCTGACTGGCAGAGGGGTCTGTGGAACAAAAAAGGTTAAGAAGCCCTAACGTAAGGGAAGCACAGAGGTGAAGTAACTTTACCTTTTCCGCAGACACACACACCTCTTAAATGGAGGAGTCTGTACTCGAACCCTGGCAGTCTCTCTTCAGAGTCTGTGGTTTTAATCACTATACTAGTTAATACTCCAGGGACATAGAGTTCAACAAATCGGTGCAATTATTATTACTTTTTTTAGGTGGAATTTTTTTTCCTTGAGATAAAGTTCATGTAACATATAATTCAACATTTTAACTAAAGTGTTCATTTCAGTGGTTTTTAGTATATTCACAAAGTTGTGCAATCATCTCCACTTTCTAATTCTGGAACATTTCCATCACCCCAAAAAGAAACAGAATTCCCATTAGCAGTCACTCCCAGTTCCCCCTTTTCCCCATCCCTTGGCAATCCTGAGTCTACTTTTGTCTCTATATGTTTGGCTATTCTGGGCATTTCATATAAATGGACTCAATCACTATACATCCCTTTGTGCTTGGCGTCTTTCACTCAGCCTCGTGTTTTCAAGGTGCGTTCATGTTGTAGCATGGATCAGTACTTTTTTCCTTTTTATGGCCAAATAATAGTCCTTTGTCTGCGTAGACCACATTTTGTCCATCCATTCTTCACTTGATAGGCATTGGCTTGTTTCCACTTTTTAGCCATTATGAATACTACCATGAACTTTGGTGTCCAAGTTCCAGTGTGAACATCCATTTTCAGTTCTCTTGGGTATATACTGAGGAGTGGGGCGCTATTATTTCAATTCCTACTGCACAAGTGGAGACAGGAAACTCAAGAGTATTAGCTCTTGGATGAGAATCCAGGTTTCCAAGTCCGTGTTGCTGCTCCTGCCACTCAGTTTCACCACTGTTCAGTCTAATGCTATGCCAGGAATTGGCAAAGGAAGGTGAGAACATTGCAAAAAGTTGTTATATATCCATACGTTTTTCGAAGTGCTGATACAAAATTTCAGAACCCTCTTAATTTTTTTCTCCTCTTGAGTGAAATTTTGATATGAACACACAGCAATATTTGATTTTATTTTGATTCTGTTTATTAAATAAATATTGTAAGTATTGTATGAATAGTGTCTACAAATGTAGCAACCGGCCAGATGCTGTGGAGGAGTGTTAAAGTTGTAGGAGATCCCAGCCTCACACCATCACATAGTTCAGGAGGATTCAGGACTTAAATCTGAAAAGCAAAACTGCCACAGTTTTAGAAAATAATATGGAAAGTTATCTCTATGGCCTGGGGCTAAGCCAGGATTTCTGAAAATAGATAAACAAAAAACATAAACACAAACCATCAATGAACAAGATTGATAAATTAAGACTCCTTTAAAATCAAGATACTCAGCTGATTAAAAGCATGATAAAGAGACACAAAACACAGAAAACATCTATCTAGAAAATATAAAGAATTCTTATAATTCTGAAAGAAAAACTCAACATCATAGAAAAATGGGCAAAAGGTAGGAACAGGCATTTCATAAATGAGAGAACACAAAGAACACGTAAACATCAAAAGAATGTCAACCTTATTGGTGATTGGGGAAATGTAAACTAAACCATAAGGAGATAGCCTTTCACACCTGCCTTGTTGGCAGAAGGTGAACTGCTGACAGTACCAGCTGCTGCCCAGGCTGCCTGTGAACTGGCTCACGCTGCTGGAGGGAGTCTCTAGTTGAACACGGGGCTGCTCTGTGACCCGGCAGGTGGAGTCTTAGGCACATCCTTTTGAGAAACTCTTGCATGCGTGCCCAAGAGACTTGGCTGAGTATGTACGCAGCAGCACTGCTCGTAATTATAAAATAAAACCGAACAGATACTGCTCAACAGTGAACATGTGTGAGTTACAGACACAGGCACCATCCTGGCTGAACCTCTAAAACAATGCTGAGGGAAAGAAACAAGGCACCAAGTGTGGCTCCTTTATAGAGAGTTCAAAACCAGACAAAACTAAACACTACTGTCGTTTCAGAATACATGCTTGGGGGTACAACTATTTTTAAAAAACACCCCTCAAAAATAAACAGACCAAAAAAGCATGGGAATGATTCCTTGGAATTTAGGAGAGTGGTTACCCCCAAGGTGTAGGAAAGGGATGTGATGAAGGAGGAAGCATATGGGATTTCTAAAAAAACGTTTTATTTGTTAATTAGGGTGGTTGCTGCATTGGTGGTATGTTTTGTTATTCTTTGAACTGTTCATAATAGGCTTTATATTCTTTTATGTATATTTTTCAAATTTTCTTAAATAAGAATAGTTTTAGAAACATTTCCTGCCCTCAAGAAGCCTGTGCTTCAGTTGAGGAACCAAGATATAAACAAGTTGAACGTTTAAATGAAATCCAAAGCAGTTTGTGGGAAGTGCCAAAGGGGTAGGAGAGGCAGCGAGCAGTTGAGAGGCGAGCTCAGTGCCAGGGCTTGGAAAGGAAGGGGTTTGTGGGCCTGCGGTCCCCAAGGCGTGGCATGTCAGGAACTTACCGGTAAGTGCTGGAATAGAGTTGAGGAGAGGAAATGGGACTTGATAGGATTCAGAGTGCTCACAGCAAGGCAGATTTAAACTCCATCTGAAATTGAGAAGTGAGATTCCCTAGGAAGTGAACTTTTTTTTATTAAAAGGTTTATTTTTAATTATTTATTTCTCCCTACCCCCTCGCTGTTTGTACTTGCTGTGTCTTTTGTTTTCCTTGTTTCTTTAGGAGGCACCGGGAACTGAACCCAGGACCTCCAACATGGGAGGGAGTGCCTAATCGCTTGAGCCACCTCCGTTCCCTGCTTTGTTGTGTCTCTCATTCTGTTTTCCTTCTTATGTCTCTTTTTGCATCATCTTGTTGCATCAACTTGCCACACCTGGCCGTCGTGCCAGCTTGCTGTCTTCTTTAGGAGGCACCGGGAACTGAACCGGGACCTCCCACGTGGTAGGCGGGATCTCAATTGCTTGAGCCATATCTGCTTCTCAGAAGTAGACATTTTTAGTGAACATAAAGTCCACAGCCCTGGGGCCTTACTGGAAAGTTGGGCAACACCAGCTGTTGAGGTGGATGGTGAGGAGGACCTCAGGTCTACCCGCTCGGGCTAAGATCACAGGACTCTTAGGGTGCTTTCTGGCTCCTGAATACACCTGAAGGCTTGGGCTTTAAGGGATGTGGCAGAATTGGCAGTGTGTCTCCTTACTCTCTTAAAAACTAGACAGCCTGTCTGCTGCCTATACATCTACCTACCCACCAATTTCCTGCTTTCTCTTGCTGCTGTAACAAATTGCCACAAATGTAGTGGCTTAAAACAATACAAATTTATGATCTTCAAGTTCTGGCAGACAGAAGCCTAAAGTTATTCACACTGGGCTAAAGTCAAAGTGTCAGCAGTGCTGGCTTCTTTCTGGAGAGAATCCATTTCCTTGCCCTTGCTGGGTTCTAGATGTTGCCTGCATCCCCTGGCTCGGGGCCTCTTCCTCCCCCTTCACATCCATCGAGTAGCATCTTCCTATCTTTCTCTGACCTTGCTTCCGTTGTCAGTTTGTCATCTTCGTCTTCTCCCACCTCCCCCTTAGAAGGACATGTGTTATTGCAGTTGGGGCCCACCGGGATAATCCAGGATAATCTCCCATCTCAGGGTCCTTAACTTAATTCCATCGGCCAAGCCCCTTTGCCCCATGAGGTAGCACGTTAGCAGGCTCTGGGGATCAGGATGTGGACATCTTTGGGGGCCAGGATTCAGTCCACAATACAGTCTACTGTTTGCTCCTGCGCTGCTCGCCTCTTTTCTATCATATTTGCTTTATTTTCTTTAACAACGTTTTGGCCAATCTGTTTTATGCACTTTTACCAGCTACCCCAGGTCTCCTTCTTCTGGATAACTTGGTGATGTCTGTGCTTCAGCCAAGAAGACTTTTCTCCCAGAACTCCTGATGCCTGGAGGGTTTCATGTTTGGTCGAGGGCTCTTTTCCTTGTTCAGTCGAGCCGGCTAGCCCATGATGAGGCTAGCGTAACGGGCCACGTCGGTAGCTCTTTGGAGAGGTGACCTTGCCCTTGCAGCTTGGCTTATCATTCTCCCGGCACACTTCTGTTGCTGTGAAGCACCTTTGGGTTTTTGCTGAGCACAGCCCTGACCAGTGCTCTGTCGAAGGAGAAGATGCCTGAAAGTCGAGAGGGAGTTGCTCTCCTTTCCCTGTTTTGGGGACAGTTCTGATTTGCTATTTTCCTCTGCTTGTTTCTCTCTGTTTGGTTTTTTCACTGACATTTTAGTTTTCTGTTGAGACAACAAAACTTTAGAGCGCCTTTTCACAGGTGGATTAGTCCAGGGCTCAGAACTCTGCTGTGTTCTGTTGCGGCTTTCTAAAATAGTGGGTTTCTCTAAGTTACAGACTAACACTTTTAACTAATCAATTCACAAGAAAGTTAACCAATCAAAACCCAAAACAAGTTAAGTGCAGCTTGATACTCATTCATATGCTGGTCGGCTCCTGGTCTTTAATGTGTAATAAGCTACTTTAAAACTGTGTTTCACTGTAAGGCTGCTTGCAAGCTTTCCTGAAATTTAAAGGCTTTGGGGGGAAGACCTGGCTGCTGCTTTCATTAGAGAGATGTCATTTTCCACCATGTGCTTAAGGGTGCGGAAAAGGATCGAGAGGATGTACGAATCTATAATTTCCTATTATTTCCCACTTCTGGTCCATCGAAGTATGAACAAATCTGAGCAAAGGTAAAATCACGTTTCTGTACAGCAAAGCTGAGGACCTTGAATCCATCAGCCTTCTTCTGATTCTTAAGAATGTAGCAGTGATATAATATGTTGAAAGTATCCGTACATGGTAGAGCTATAACATGAAGCTTTCATAGTGGACTCTCCCCTGACAAGGTGGTGCCGGAATCAAAGGGCTGGCGTCGAGAAGCTGGGCCGAGGTGGGGTGGAGGCCCCTTGGCACTGCTCTTCTTTGGTCCGCTCCGCCTTAGGTGCCTCTCGTCTGCTGGACCTGAGCAGGGGGCCCCTGGCCGGTTTTGCACACAAGATTTTGCTTTTTGTAAAGGATCGAGGGGTTATATTTGTGGCCCACTCTGGAGCCTGCTGTGGAGGCTGCGAGCTAGTCGGGGAAAGCCTCAGCCTGAGAACTGCTGCTTGAGCCTCGGCAGCACAGTTTAATTCAGCATTTCTTGAGCTCCTTTTCTGTGCTGGGAATGGTGGAAGGTGGCCGAGGGACAGAGAGGAATAAGATTCGGCCACTGCCCTAGAGGAACTCAGCCACCTGGAGGTGGAACAGAACTCAAACAATGATCCTGTAATGTGGATGGGCGAGGGAGAGGGAAGTGTTTGCGTTTCCTCATTCCTGTAGCACCTGCTCCACTCACAGCCTAGAAGGGCTGCCAGACGGACACTGCATAACACCCTGTCCTCCCATCCCCCCCCCCCCC
>JAQZBX010000447.1:0-38200 GCA_029593785.1 Cabassous unicinctus | reverse complement strand
GCTCCAGAGAGAATGGGTAGGATAATAGCTGTGCTTCTGCACGCTCTTCCCAGGAGGCCCTGCCTCTTTCCTGTGCTTTGTTTCCCTGGTAGCTTTGCAGTTTGCCTGCTTGAAGCTAATTTGAATGGGTTTTTGTTCCATGTGATGAAATGTTCTTTAAGAAAAAAAAGGTCCTGGGGAGCAGGTGTAGCTCAGTAGTTGAGCACCTGCTTCCCAGGGTTTAGTCCCCAGTACTTCCTGAAAAAAAAAAAGAAAAAAAGTGGGCGGGGGGCACATTCCAGCTAAGCCTTGAAGGCTGAGCGCGTTCTTGCCAGAGAGGCACTATGGGTGCCTTTCTAATCCTGAGCTGAGGTTACTTTGAGTTTAAGAAATGCTTTGTTGCCTATACAGAATTTACGGCATAAAACTCTTCACAGCTTCTTAATTTTTAAAAATTTGTATCTGAGTTTTAAATAAGGTTTCCCAGCTGAGCTACAAGGGAAATGGAAAGGAATTTGTTTCTTGTTGGTTTTTTCACAGATTGACCTTATAAGAAAGATAAAGCAGTCCATCTCTGAAGGCCTAGAGATAAGGTAGGAGAGAATCAAGGCAAGGGTAAGGGCTTGGCAGAGGGTCTCGGGAGACTCCGTGGTGGGCAGTCACCTTTGGTTTAAAGGAAATTCTAGAAAAACTTGTGCTTAAGTGGGGAAGAGGTTCCCCTCGCCCAGCTTCCCAGCAGTGTGGGGTCACTCCACAAGGCACACCCAGCCTCTTTCTTTTTAGCCAGAACATTGCCATGAACATTTAGTATAACCGATTTCCCCAGTAGCGTTGCTTTAGCGATGGCCCGTGGATCTTCACATGTGGTATTTACTTTGTCATTGAAAACTTCGTTCGTTAAACCTGGATATGTGCCCCAACTCATCTGCTACTTAGAAGAATAAATTTAATATTCCAAGTGTGTAGGTTTTTTTCAGTCATAGTTTTATTATTTCTAATCTGATTTAGTTAAAAGTACTAATGCATATAACTTTTTTTTTTTTGCATTTACCTTCTTCACGGCCTAGTGCTTGATTAGTTAAAACAAAAGGCACTTGTACACATTTCAAAAGTTATTTCAGGAATGCCCAACTTAAGCTGATTTAACATGGACTCTCAGTCTTTCTGTTCTTTCTGATAAGAATGTAATGTTTTGGCCCTTTCTTTGGAAGTCTTATAATTATATAAGGCTCTTCGGGGACAGCAGCTGGCATCACCCTCTAATACCCAGTCCAGGCAGCGGTGTGTCCAGGGCACCAGCCCCTGTCAGCAGATCCTTCGCTGATTTATTGACCTGGCAAGCGCAAGGGACCTTGGAAAGCACAGGCACACCCTCATCTCTGGTGTTTGAGAACTTGGAGAGGCATTCGTGCAGGCAAAAGAAGAATGAGTGTTTTTTAAAAACTTTATTTCAACTTCAAAAAATAAAATAACAGATAAAAGCAGCTTAACAAATTATGGAAGCATTATTTTAAAAACTCCTGTCGAGGCACATTTATCATATTTATTCCTAAAAACGAACTCAGTTGTTTCTCCAGTGTTCCGAAAGATGAGTACAGATTGGTTAAATGACGTGGCAAAGGAAGGTTTCCTTGTTAGTGAAGGAAATGAAAAAAATGCTTGATCATATTCATATTTCATAAAACTAAATTCCATATTCCTTTTTTTACCTTTAGCATTGATATAGGACCTTCTTTGCCTTTGCTACAAAAATATTACAATATTACTGTTAACTGTAGTCTGTAAATTCCATTAGTTATATTTTCCCCATGTATCACCGTATTCTTAACACTTTAAAATAGAGAAACATTCTTGTGTTTGTGTTATTAACCACAATATTCATCTAGCGCTGAATTCGCTACATTATACAGTCCCTGGATTCTCCTCTAGCTCTTTCAATTAACATTAACCTCCCTAGACTATGCCTTTCAGCCATAATCATGTTTATAATCACGTTTATACTCATTATAACGTGCTACCATCAACCCTATCCATTTCCACATATTTACAATCAACCTTATTAAACATTCTACATACATTCAGCATCAACTCCCCCTTCTCCATCCACATTCTGTCTCCTGCTAACCTTTAAGCTATAGTTTAACTCCGGGATGCACGTTTTTGTCACAGAGTGTATTTTAAAGGATTGGGGAACAACAAGTAGTGCTTGCTGCATGGAAGATTGATCAGTTATAAAGAGGGCTCTTCAGTCCAAACGTCAGTGATCTTCCTTTCTTATTTTAGGAAATCTTAGCCTGGTCTGAAGAAAAATTACCCCAAAGGAGCATTTATTTCATTGTTTTTATATTAAGAATTTGGTTTAAGTGCTTCAGAAATGTTTATAATGGCAAATATTCTTTCTGATTATCTTTTTGTGATGGATTTTGGCATTCGTGTTTCTGTGGCATCTCACAGAAAGCAGGAGAACAGAACCCAATATGTGGCATTTTACCTATAGAAAATAAGGAGACCCAACTTATTTGAGAAAACAATTTTTTAACTTTGGGGGCATTTTAAAAATATGCATTTTAATATATGTTAAAGTTTATTAAAGCTTAGTTTTGTCTCAAGTGGATTGTAAGATTTTACATTGTGGGTCACAATTTAAATTTGTACCTATTGATTCTGATTAATTCATGCCATGTCAGCATAATTAATAATATGGTAGCAATTTAAAATTCATCTTATTATGGAACATTTAGGAATCCCACTGCCTATCCATTTCTTCATTTTTCTCTTACTATTTCTTTTTTTTATTTACCGGGAGGTCCCGGGGATCAAACCCCAGTCCCTCCATATGGTAGACGGACACCAAACCTCTTGAGCCACATCCGTTTCCTCTTACTACTTCTTTTGTATGTTTCGTTGGTTTGCAAATTGATACACATATATATTCCACATTTTTTCATTATTTTATGTGCCTTTTATTACAATAGGGTGTCATTCTTGTATGTTTCCATTTCAGTGTTCTTTTTTTCACTCTGCAAAACTTTGGCTGAGCTCAAATTACATTGCATTGGAGTGGGAGGGGGATTCACTCATTCTTCCTTAGGGTTAGGTCAATTTTTGCTACTATCATTGTGTATTTTATTAGTTTCAGGCCCCCTTTCCCCCCCTGCTATTTTAATAGGATTTCTATAAGGGGGTGCTTCTAGAAGTTTTATATTTCATCTTTTTTTTTTTTCTTACAATCCACTTTCTTCTGTATACCAAGTGCTGTACCCTTGTATGTGTGTATACCTGAGTCCCTCGTAATTTAGTTGTAGTCTGTCGTGGGCTTTTTGATAGTTTGTCCCTCATCATACACTGCTCATGTGAACTGGCCTTTGTCCACCTCTGCACAGTGATCTGACTGACCCGATGGCATTTTACAGTATCTGTTTATATGCCTGCCTCTTCCCCTGAGACCTCTTCCTGCATGTTTTACTCTGTCCCAGGCTCCAGCACATAGTAATTGCTTGCTGCCTGCATTTTCAGAAGAGGAGTTTTGGACTTCTCTTCCCTCAAACCTACAGGGCCAGGCAAAGCTAACAGCTCCCAGATGAAGTTAGGAAGACAGGCGTGCTTCCTCTCTCCCTATTTGAAAAATCCATTTCTTCAATTTTGCGGACATTTTTAACTTATGCTAAGGTTGATTAAGCTTAGTCTTGTCTCATGTGGATTGTAAGCACTTGGAGGCTAAGGCCATGACTTAATGCTACCTGTTTCTTCAGCTTGGTCTCCACATGCAGAGCAGGTACTCTGCTTTCTGATGACAGATAAAGCGAGAAATACACATACCACTCTGCTGTAGTCTCAGTCACATGTGCTGTCTGCCTGCCATGATGTTAGACAAGGAACTTTTTTAGGACACCAAGCATATTGTGTTTATCTCTGTATCTACAGTATTTATCCAGTGTCTGGATTTTAGTAAGAATTTGGTAACTCTTGGTGGTGTTGATTAATCTCCTGGGAAGAAAAGAACTTTATAAGCTACAGCTATTAAATAATGAGATCATAAATTGACTGATCTGGATCTGTGGGCTACGTGCATTTGAAAAATTACTGTTATTTGAATGCAAAATTATCAAGATCTCATGTCCCCAGATGTCTTTCTAATCTCAAACTCTGCATGTTCATTAACTGATTAAGCGGAGACCTCTCTCTCTCTCTCTCTTCCCTGCAGGCTGCCTTCGCCATGGCTGCTGTTGACAGCTTCTACCTGCTATACAGAGAAATTGCCAGGTCTTGCAATTGCTATATGGAAGCACTGGCTTTGGTTGGAGCCTGGTACACGGCCCGAAAAAGCATCACCGTTGTCTGTGACTTTTACAGCCTGATCAGGCTGCATTTTATCCCTCGGCTGGTGAGCAGAGCAGATCTGATCAAGCAGTATGGAAGATGGGCAGTCATCAGTGGTAAGAAAAAAAAGATCAGTTCTTGCCTAATTTAAACATTGCACTAATCTTTTCCATTTCAGTTACATTTTAAATCAGATTTATTAGTCAAGGAACTACTGAACTTAATGGGATGTTTTCATGGGAGCGTACTGACAGAAAAAGAAAACTTCCTATTCCTATTGTGGTTATGTTCCCATTTTCTTACTGGCCTCTCCTTAGGAAGAATTTTCCTCCTGGTTTTTGTCCTCCTTCTTCTGCCCTCTCCTATTCCCAGTCCTACTGCAGATCTACCTTCCTACCCCTTGCTTTTCCTTTTTTGCTGCCTGTTTTGAAATTGTCCTTGGGAACTGTCAGCACTCTCAAAAATGCTTCACCTATTTTAAACTTTACTTAATTTATCATTGTTTCTCAGAAAAGTACCTCCTGGTGTCATTCAAGTTAGATATCAGTTTGGAAACACTTCCCTGCTGCATCTCAGTCAACTTGCTGAATGTGAAGTGACTCTTCGTTGGCCTCTCCCGGGGTCTGGGAGAGTACTTGACTAGCATGCATCGTTCACATTGACTCAACATTGTCCTTGACCGACAAATATTAGAACCTGGTTTATTTAGCGTGTGATTTTTTTTTTCTCTGACTAAACATGGAAGTGGGTTGTGGAAGGTCCATTTTAGAGGTCATGCCATGAAATGAACATGCTCAGTTTTCCTGGCTTGTGTTGTAGGTGCAACGGATGGGATTGGAAAAGCCTATGCTGAAGAGTTAGCAGGCCGAGGCCTCAACATTGTCCTGATCAGTCGTAACAAAGACAAGTTGCAGACTGTTGCTAAAGACATAGCTGACACCTATAAAGTGGAAACCGATATTATTGTTGCAGACTTCAGCAATGGTCGTGAGATCTACTTCCCGATTCGAGAAGCCCTGAAGGACAAAGACGTTGGCATCTTGGTGAATAACGTAGGCGTGTTCTACCCCTACCCTCAGTATTTCACTCAGGTCTCTGAGGACAAGCTCTGGGACATCATTAACGTCAACATCGCTGCAGCTAGCTTGATGGTCCATATAGTGCTCCCGGGAATGGTGGAGAGAAAGAAAGGGGCCATCGTCACCATCTCTTCTGGCTCTTGCTGTAAACCAACCCCCCAGCTGGCCGCGTTTTCTGCTTCTAAGGTGATGTATTACTGACACGACAGTGAAATCATGATGCAGTGGAGCATTTATTACTATTGCTTGGTCCGTTTGGTTGAACAGTTTATTAGCAACTCATGTTGGCTTATCTATATTTTTTCCTGAAAGGATGGATAAGTGAGTCTTTCTTTTTCCTGAATTTTTTCAGTTTCCTGAAAAATTAAATCTTTTTTCTCCCCTCTGTTTAACAGGCTTATTTAGACCACTTCAGCCGTGCATTGCAATATGAATATGCTTCTAAAGGGATCTTTGTGCAGAGCCTAATCCCATTTTACGTAGCTACCAATGTGACTCCACAGAGCAGCTTTCTGCACAAATGCCAGTGGCTGGTGCCTTCGCCAAAAGTTTACGCACACCATGCGGTTTCTACCCTTGGAATTTCAAAAAGGACCACAGGATACTGGTCCCATTCGATTCAGGTATGCACTTAGCTCTCGAAATTAGATTAACTCATCCTAAATGTTTCTAAATGACACGTAGGAGTCTGATTGAAGCCTGATGCTGAGAGATGAGAATGATAAATTCTGATTCTTAAACCTGACACTTAATGCTTTTGGTAAGTCACAAAATTCTCTTTTGTGGAATTATTATATTAAGAATATTCAGAAGTGAAATCCATATGATATCTAAAAGATGAAATATGCTGCTTTAAATGTAAGTAGGGGATAGCATTATAAAAATACTAAGTATATGGTAATTTCAATGGAAAAAGATTCTAGAAATGTTTAAAGGGCACTTCTAAGTCAACAGTGTACCGACAATCATAAAACTGTAAAATGGGTCTTTATTTCATATATCCATTATGTCAGATGATATCCCAGTATATTCCTGGATTCATTTATTCAAAAGGCATAGAAATTTTTAAAAAAGTACGTTCAGGTTTGGCAAAGATTTAGGTCTTTTAGTATTTTAAAGAGTAACTTTGGGGAAGCAGGTGTGGCTCAGTGGATAGAGCCCCCGTTTACCATATGGGAGGCCCCGGGTTCGCTTCCTGAGACCTCCTTGTGAGGGCACGCCGGCCTGAGCGGCGCGGTGGGCTGATGCAGCAACCTCACGGCAGGAAGCGGTTGTGGCTCAATGGATAGAGCACCCGTTTACCATATGAGAGGCCCCGGGTTCGCTTACCAGGGCCTCCTTGTGAGGGCAGGCTGGCTCGCGCGGCGCCGTGGGCTGATGCGGCAAGACCTCACAGCAAGGGGGAGATAAGCAGACACAGAGAAGACAGGCAGCGAATGGACACAGCAACACAAGCAGCAAGGGGGGGATAAATAAATAAAATAAATAAATCTTTAAAAAAAAAGAGTAACTTTGTTACATATTTGAAATTTTGATTCTAAGTATTAGGTAGAGAGCTCAAAATGATTTATTATAATAAACTTGTATTTATCTGACATAGTATGTAGAAATGCCCTTATTTAGAGATTTTTTTCCTCTAATATGTAGAGTTCTCTTTTTTTTTAATTAAATATATATATTTTAATTTTTTTAAAGATACTTAGATTACATAAATGTTACACAAAAAATATAGGGATTCCCATATGCCCCACTCCCCACACTTCCCACATCCTCCCACATAAACAACATCCTTCGTTAGTGTGGCACATTCATTGCAATTGATAAATGCATCCTGGGGCTTTGCCATTGAGCACGGACCATAGTTCACATTGTAGTCTACACTCTCTCCCACACAGTTCTGCAGGCTATGGGAAGATATATAATGGCATATATTTGTCATTGCAGTGCCATTCAGGACAATTCCCAAGTCCCGAAAAAGCCCCGGCATTACACCTGTCTTTCCCTCCTCCTGCCCCCAGAGCCTCCAGTGGCGACTGCCTCCACATCAATGCTGTAATTTCTTCCATTGCTAGAATCACAACAAGTCTATAGTAGAATACCAGTAAGTCCACTCTAGTCTATGGTTCATTCCCCAATCCTGAGGATTCTGGGATGGTGATGTCTCCTCCACCTCTAATTGAGAGGGGGCTTCAATCCTATACAGCTGATGGATGGGACTCTCTTGCTTGCAGTTGTAGGTGCTCTCGTTTCCTTGTATGGTGGTTGTCCATCCTCACCTTCTTGTTAGTTGTCCTGGGTGAGTCCCATGAACTGAAGAGTAGATGTTGCAATTCTGCTGAAGCTCAGGGCCCTCTTGGCACGTGGACAGCCCAAAGATTCAAGTCTCTTGTACGTACACCTACCAACTCTAGCACCAAGTATAGGTTCAAATAGAAGGGACAGATGAGCCATGTGTAGGGAAGCCATAACTGAGTCCAACTCTGTCACTCTCAGGAATAGAAACTCCAAAGTAGGGTCCACTGGCAAGGCATCAAGCTCTGGAGTTATCTGCCCTGACTATAGGACCTGGGTGTCTCCAGAGCCCTCAGTAGCCCCACTATTTGAGGTAGTATCCTCTTTGGCAGTCAATGAGATCCTGCTGAGATATGTATAAGCGTTACCTCTGGGATGACCTCCCAACTGACTTTGAAGTCTCTTAAACATATAAACTCATTTGTCTTTACCTTTTCCCCCTTTTATTTGAGGTCTTTTTCCAGTTGGTACTTGGTAGTAATCCCACGGTGCCAGGGAGGCTCATCCCCAGGAGTCATGTCCCACCCTGGGGGGAAGGTAATGCATTTATATGCTGAGTTTGGCTTAGAGAGAGGCCACATTTGAGCAACAAGGAGGCTGTCAGGAGGCACCTCTTAGGCACCCCACAACACTAGGCTAAGTTTCAATTTCAAGAGCAAAGGCTCAGAAGCATAGTCGTCAGTATCAAGGGCCCATCAATGGACCATCCTCCTTCCCTGGTCATTGCCCTTGCACTTGGGGGGCAGTTGCTGCTGCATTAGAGAACGTGACAGAGCTCTCCAGGATGAGGAGTTCTCTTTTATTAATTTTTAATTTTGAAATAATTTCAAACTTACAGGACAGTTGCAAAAAAAAATACAAACCCTATACAGAGAAATCCAGCCCCCTAGAGTCCCAGAACCACCAATTTTAACGTTTTGCCACCCTTGCCCTGCTTTCTCTCTTTTGTTCGTTTGTTCTTTCATTCTGTCTATTTTTCTGAACATTTGAGAGCAGGTGGCACATATCATGCTCTTAGAACACATAATACTTTCAAGTACATTTCCTATGAACAAGGTATTCAATTATGTAATCACTTTAAAGCAGTTACCAAGTTCAAGAAATTTATTGTTGATATAAAGCTTATATTTTACATTCAAGTTTTTTCTTATGTCCCAATAATGTCCTTTTGAGCCTTTTCTCCTCCATACATCCCATGCTGGATCATGTATTGCACTGAATTGTTGTTACCTCTTTATTTCAATTGTGGAAATACATAAACAACATAATTCTTCCCATCCCACCCCCTCCCAGGCGTACCATTCAATGGATTAATCACATTCACAACCCTGTGGTACCCTCACCACCAGCCATTCCTCATTACTTGGATGAGCCTTCATCCCAAGCTCATTTTACATTACCTCCCCATTCCCTCCTCCCCTCCCCCGTAGCCTGTACTCTAACTTCTGTCTCTGTGAGCTTGCATATTCTCTGATATTTTTTTTGTTACCATGGGGCTTAAATTGAACATCCTAAATCTATAACAATCTTGTTTGTTTTGATACCAACTCAACTTCAATAACATACATAAACTATGTTCTTATATCCCTCTGTCCCTCCACCTTTCTGTAGTTCTTGTCACAAGTTATATATTTATATATAAGTCCAAAACTATTGATTTTTCATTAAATTTTATGCATTTGCCTTTTAGATCCTTTATGATGTAAAAAGTAGAGTTACAAATAAAAAATACAGCAGTACTGGTATTACCTTCACCAGAGATCTTTGTTTCTTCATGTGATTTTGTTCCCTCTTGTCTAATGACGACCTTTCCTTTCAACCTTTAGAACCCCCTTTAGCATCTCTTGTAGGCCTGGTTTAGTGGTGATGAAGTCCCTCAGCTTTTGCTTATCTGGGAATGTCTTAATCCTGTCCTCATTTTTGAAAGACAGTTTTGCTGGATATAGAATTCTTAGGTGACAGTTTTGGGCTTTCAGTACTTTAAATATGTCTTCCCACAGCGGCCTTGTCTCCATGGCTGCTGATGAGAAATTGGCATTTAATCTTATTGAGGCTCCCTTGTATATGACACATTGCTTCTCTGTTGCAGCTTTCAGGATTCTCTCTTTATGTTTGGCATTTGGCAGTTTGAGTAAAACATGGCAAAAAAACATGGTTGTGTATCTATTTGGATTTTTTCCTGGTTGGAGTTTGTTGAGTGTCTTGGATGTATATATTCATCTCTCTCGGAAAATCTGGGAAGTTTTCAGCCATTATTTCTTTGAATATTCTTCCTGCCCCATTCTCTTGTTCTGCTCCTTCTGGAACTCCCACTGTGCATATATAGGTACACTTGATGGTGTCCCACAGGTTCCTCAGGCTCTATTCATTTTTCTTCGTTCTCTTCTCTTTCTGCTTCTCAGACTGGATGATTTCAATTGTCTTGTCTTCAAGTTCACTGCTTCTTTCTTCTGCCAACTCCAATTTGCTGTTGAGCCCCTCTAGGGATTTTAAATTTCTGTTACTATGGTCTTCTATTCTGTTTGGTTCCTTTTCATAATTTCCATCTCTTTATTGATACTCTCTTTGCGTCCATGTATCATTTTCCTGATTTTCTTTAGTTCTTTGCCCATGTTTTCCTTTAGCTCTTTGAGCATATTTAGGACCAGAGTCTTTGTCCTGCATGTCCCAGGTCTGGTACTCCTCACTGAAGGTTTCTAATGCTTCAGTCTTCTCTGTTGCCTGGGTCATCGTTTCCTCTTTCTTTTTTTATAGCCTTTTGTTAAAACCTGGATGTTTTGATATTTAATGTGTTATCGCTGGAATTTAGCTTCTGAGGTGTCTGTTCTTCTATCCAGCTCCTGTTACAACAGGGCTTTCCTTAATTGTCAGCAGATTGACCTGTGTGAGTGCTCTCCTTCAGGGCGTATCCATACAATGAGTTTAGAGAATAGCACCAGGCCAACGCATGGGGGCTTCCCTGATCCTTTCTGCACATTTCTTGTCTTGGGTATGTGTGTTTGGCCCTAGGAATTCCTCCATTTATGTAGTTCCAAATGTCCCCTCTTCCCTAGGAAAAAGTTTCCCCAAGGTCCTGGATATTGCATTATATGTCCTACAGCCAACAATTCTTTGCCCCAGGCAGCCACTCCACTGCTGTCCCATAGTGTACTGTAGGAGAGCTTGGTGAACTGCCTTCCACATGCAGCTCTTATGACAAGTCCCTCAGGCCATCACCAGGCAGATTGGGCCAGACGTGCATGCTCCCAGTGTGCTCACATGAG
Organism: Cabassous unicinctus; assembly: GCA_029593785.1. Classification (NCBI taxonomy): domain Eukaryota; kingdom Metazoa; phylum Chordata; class Mammalia; order Cingulata; family Chlamyphoridae; genus Cabassous; species Cabassous unicinctus. The sequence continues at coordinate 27,267 of JAQZBX010000447.1, read as the reverse complement.
TTACTCTGCTGCCTCTAGAACCAGGACCAAGGATCCACACTGGAAGCGTGGGCTGGCTCTGCTACCACTTTTATTTAGCCTTTTTCTTGATTTGGTGCATGCCTTGTTACCATAGTCCTTTTCCATAGACTTTTTTTTCCTTCAATATTTTTTATTGAAGTATTTCATTCATACATGAACATACATAAACAATAAATGTATAGTAAAGGTTGTGAACTTACAAAATGTATCACAACCATGCAAGGTATTGGTGGAGGGGTGATGTATGGGACCCCTGTATGATTGCATTGTTGTGATACATTTGTTACAAACTATGCAAAAGCGTCATCAAAATATTACTACTAACTATAGTCCATATCTTACATTTGGTGTATTTTCCCCCCAACCCTATTTTTAAAATATATTTTTAAAAATATATTTTTATTACAGAGCTTGTGAACTTACAAAACAATCATGCATATGTGTAGAATTCCCATACAACACCCCTTCACTAACACACCACACCATGGTGGAATATTTGTTACAGGTTATGAGATAATATCATCAAATTATTACCACCAACCATAGTCCATAGTGTACATTTGGCACACTTTTTCCATACCCTCCCTTTTCGACACAGTACATCTTTGGCATTGATGCAAGAATTATAGTATTGCTGTTAACCACAGTCCATAGGTCACACCAATTGTAGTTTTCCCATGCTTCTCCACACTCCCACCACCCTTCAATAGTGACATACATCTACTCTGGCTCACAGAAGGACACTCTTGCATCTGTACCATCAACCACAATTCTCATCCATCTCTGAGTTCACTGTGTTATTCAGTCTCTGGCTTTCTTTCAGTTGACATTAACTTCCCCAGACTATCCTTTTCAGCCACAGTCCCATTTATAAACCCGCTGCTACTCACCATAATGTATTACCAACTCTATCCATTTCACACTTTTACAGTCAAGTTAATTAAAACTTCTGCATACATTAAGCATCAGTAATTCTTCTCAAGCCTCTTCTTATCTCCTAATAACCTATACTCTAGGTTATAATTCCATGCATTTATTCTTCGTTTTTAGTTCATTTTAATGAGATCATGCAATATTTGTCTTTTTGTGTTTGTTTAGACTTTTGTAATTACCAAACGCATATTTTCTAAAGATTATTAGATTTAGCACCACTAAATTAATACATAAGTAAATCAGTACTTAATTTTTACTTTTATCAAAAGATTTGGCTAAAGGTTTATTTAATTAGAAGCAGTTTTATTTAAATGGTTGTTTCCAGTTCCTTAATTACTTGAGAAAAGCAGAGAAATCTAAAAAGCTAAAAAGTCATCTTAGTAGTCTCTGAAGTTCTCATAGAAATGAAGATGTAATGAGGATAGGGTTTAGATGTAGTAGATATTTTGACAGCATTTTATAAACATCTGCATTTTATTTGCAATTAAACTTTGTTCACATTGATGAAATTTTATTGAGAACATATTTTTTTCTGCCAAGAAACTCTGTTAGGCCAATTTAATTCCTAGAGTAGTCCTCTTTACAAATGAAGATAGAAATAAACTGTTGCCGCTTATTTCTATTTTACTCAAATGGTTTTGAATATTCTCAGTTCTTGGTTTTTGTTTTTCTGAAATTTTACAATGAAGATTTGATTCCTCAATTGCTCTTTTGTCCATAGCAGATTTCTCTGATAGCTTTTGCCACTAAGACTTTTTTTTTTAGTCATCATTTCTTCTGAATACAATTTTCCCAGGTGGAATCTTTTTTAATTTTATATATGTATGTGTGTGTGTATATATATCATAAAATTTGCCACTTTAACCATAAGCATACAATTTCAGTGCCATTAATTGCCTTTACAATGTTTTTCTACCATCACTAGCTCCTAGTACTAAAACTTTATTACTCAAAATAGGAACTTTGTAGTAACTCCCCAGTCTTCCTCCCCAGCCCCTGATAACCTCTAACCTACTTTCTGTTCGTATGAATTTGCTTAATCTTGATGTTTCATTTAGGTAGAATCTAGAGCATTTGTCCTTTTGTGTCTGGCTTCTTTCACTCAACATGTTTTCAAGGTTCATCCACATCATAGCATGTATCAGAACTTCATTTCTTTTTATGGCTGGATAGTATTCCATTGTTTCAGGTTGAATTTTGTCAAGATTTCCATCCTTTGTCAAACTCTAGTCTATAAGAATTTTATGTAAACTTTGACATGTCATCAGTTTTATTTTGTGCTGGTGATTTCATTTAGTCTTCTACATTGTGAACTAAGTAAGGATGATAGTTTGTCTTTACCTCGTGGCAAGATCTGGTGATGGACTGAATATGAAGAATTGAAGGAAAGGGAGAATCAAAAAAGATTCGCAGGTTTATGGCTTCAGAAACTTAATGGTGCCATTTGCTCAGACAGGTAGCACGAGAGGAAGAAAGCTGGTTTTGGGGGAAATAATGAGTAGGGTTTTACAGATGTTGGATTTGAAGGTCCTGGCGAGTATGGAAGAAGCGGAATTGGCAGGGGGATAAATGGGAGCGCAATCAAGAGGTTTAGTTTTGAGGGTCTTCAGCGTTGAGCTGGACAGTAGGCCGTGGTGATGAGTGACATCATCCAAGGAGAGGGTCTTGAGAGAAGAAGAGAGCGTGGTCAGAGTATCAGGGAACTCCACCCTTCCAAGGACTGGTGGAGGAAGAAGGTCCAGCAAAGGAGCCTGAGCAAGGGCAGGCAGCCAGAGGATCGGGGGGAGAACAGGGGGCTGTGGGGTCTCGGGAGCCGAGGGCCAGGATGGCTGTCAGGACCAGCTGATGCCAGCTGTCATGTAGCGTGAGGACCAAGCATATCTGTGGGGCTTAGTGTCTTGGAAATCTTTGGTGACTTTGACCAAAGCAGTTTTGGAAGCATTGCAGGGAGAATCCATAAGCAGTGAGTCGACAAGATGTGGAGAACGTGGGTAGAGGAAGCTCATTGAAGAGATCAGGCTCTGCAGGGGGTGAGGAGAGACGGATCTGGGCCGAGGATCTGTTTGTTTCCTAGTTAATTTATTTGGTTAGGGGATACTTGGTTATGATTGGATGCTGGAGAGCAGGAGCATGTGGAAGGAGAGGCTCCTATGGGAGTGGGAGGGGAAGGGCCCAGTGCACAAGGAGAGGGAAGGTGATTTGAACTTAGAGAACAGCTAGGAACCGAGGGAGGGCGAGAGGAGAGGTGGAAGGTGCTGCTGGAAGCTGCTGCGGGAGCGCCTGAGAGAGGTACGGTGGTCTGTGAGAAGGAAGGGGCAGTGGAAGGGCGGCAGAGGTTTGCAGGGAGGGAGAAGGTTTGAAATAATTGTGTAGGAAGGGGAGTGGCACGGCTGGGGAAACGGAAGGATCTCCTCGCAGAGGAGACGATGGGGCCAAGAACTGATGGCAGCTCCAGCCTGCGCGGTTCGGGCAGCTTTTCTCCAGCAGCGTTTCTCCGGCAGCGCTCTGCTCGTTTCATTTCTAGATGTGATACTGTCTTGAGGATGGCATCTAAAGCAATTTCACTGTGTTTTTACCGAGAACATAATGTATCAAGTGATCGATATTAATAAGTACAAAAAGAGATTGTTTGCCCAGCTTGCACACAGGTGAGGAGACGTGTTTCCTCACCTTCCCAGTGCCTGGGCGTGTCACACATGTCCTTCTTAGAGCATCAGTAAGTAGCATTTCAAAAAAGGAGCCGCCCCAGAGCTGAGTCACAGCCAGGGCTCTTTTTGCTGGGCCGGGCACTCTTGATACAATGTAGCAGCTTTTTCTTGCTGAATTATGATAAGTGCTTTAGAAAAGTTTTGCAAGCTAAAAGTAGGGAAAAAAATGATTTGGATTTATAAAACAAACTAGAAATAAGCTCCAACTGTATTGCTTTGTTAACAAATGATCAGTATTGATTTTGGAAGCCTTTTCAGCAGTAGGCACTAGTGAATGTGCCTACTAAGTTGTCAGCCTCATAACTGACAGCGCACTTGGAAAAAGAAGAGCCTTTCCGCTGTAGCTTCTGTTTGCAATGCTTGATGGAAGGCCAGAAGCGTTCGGTTGAAATGCGATTAGCTTAAAATTTGGCCAGCAGGGCTCTTCCTTATAAAACTGGTGCTTGATTGGACAGCTGGTTAGAATGGGGGGTCTGAGGTGCTGAGGTTGGGGTCACATTCTGTTCTGAATTAGCGCCTATTTTTGATGTATCTGTTAACAGATACTGTATGTGTGTGTATGTGTCTGTCTGTGTACCTTACTGTAGCTGAAAGAAAAGGGGCGTTTGGGAGAGGTGGAGCTGGGTGGGACCGAGGATGCCCTGGGAGCCGGACCTGAGGCCCTGGGCAGAGGCCCCAGCCTGCCCACCTGCTCGGTTTCCCACCCCCTTGGAAAGGGGGAACGCTACTTCACACATGCACAAAAGGGTTGTTTCTAACTAGGAAGGTCTCCAGAGTCAGGATTCTAGCTCCTGGTCGTGGACTCTTTCCATCCCCATTTACTCCTCCTCCTTCAAGTTCCACCTGCCTGGTCTCTGGAGAATGCATGCCATTTGTGTTTTAATTGCTAATACAAGTTTCCGTGTGTCCTTTCCTTGCAGAGGAGGAGGGGCTGCCTGGGTGCCTAAGCCTATGCTCCTTGGTCAGGACTTCTGAGCATAGAAAGAAACCAGTTCTCTCTTAACACACACACACACACACCACCTTTCACCCCCATGCTTCAATTTGGGTACTTTGGTTGCAGCTTCTAGTGGGAGAGACTTGGCATTCCTTTCTGGTAAGTGTGATAATCTAAACTGCTGGATGAGTCAGCACCTTTCATGTATCTGCCAGTACCCAGAGGACTCAGTTCCTCCCCTCACCTTCTTTTCTCTCTCTCTACCACCTGCTGGCCAGGGGCTGAAATCCTACTGGACTGAGCCAGAAATGGCACCTCCTTAGGGAACTGGCAAACTATTCCTTGATGTTGATCCCTCTGAAACAGACAGTGGCCATGGCTGGAAACGACAAATCAGACTTTTAGATGTGGATCCCTTCCCCTCTAAATAAACTGAGAAAATATGTAAAGAATGTCACCTGGAAAGGGGCTGTGATGACCAAGGCTGCCTCAGGTGCCCTCCTTCCTACAGGGCGCTGATGACGGGACCCTCAACTGACTTCTTTTCTTCCCTGGGGTTTAGATGGCTTTGCCGTGGGGCACAGGCTCCCAGCAGGTGTGCCCAGGCATTTTCCTGACAGAATCCTGGTTCTTTAAAGGGGTCCGTAGAGACCATAGTCATTTCCCCAGAAAGTTACTCCTAGCTCCGACCACAGGCTTCTCCAAGGAGGCTGATCTGGAGCTTCTGCGGAACCCCTGCTGCTATGCTGCAGACCCTTCCGTGTTCATTTGCGGCCTCTTGGGTAACCTCTGTTGTCACACTTCAGTTCCAGTTAAGGCTAGAGCTGCAGCCCTTGCCGGGGGCTTGCCCACAGCCCTGCCTTGTGGGAAAGAACTCTCAGAGGAACCAGGGTTTTTAACCTCGGAATGACTGGCGTTTGGGGCCGCGAAGCCTTTGTGGCGGGGCCGTCTTGGGCACTTTAGGGTGTTCGTGAGCATCCCTGGCCTACCCCTCCTGGTTGCCCAGCTATGACAGCCAAAGTGTCTGACATCTCACACACTGTCGAGCGCCACCCGGAGGCCCTCTGGCGCGAGCAGCCTCCTCACTCACATCTCAAGGTGCCGTCCTAAGGTCCTGGTGTTTGTGACTCAGTTCTCCTACTTAACCAGGCCCGTCCTGGCCCTCAACTCTGTTTTCTCATACGTGTCTGTCTCAGCTGCCTTTCATTCCTGGAATGACTTTATGACCCTTGAGGAGGTATATTACTGCCTGTAGGTCCGGCCTCATGGGAGAAAGACGGCAGGTGGTGATCGTGTTTCTGTTACCCGAAAAGTCTAGTGTAGGGTCTTACACAGTAGCAGGTGCTCAGTCGAGCACCTCGGAGGTGTTTGCGTTTGCCCTCGTTGTGCTTCCTGAGCCTGGTGAGTATATTTTGGATGAAGTCATACGCAAGTCTTAGCACTCCTGTCGGTATTGATGCATGTGGGCTCTAACCTTATAACCTTTTGTTCTTTCCTTTTTAGTTTCTTTTTGCACAGTATATGCCTGAATGGCTCTGGGTGTGGGGAGCAAATATTCTCAATCGTTCTTTACGTAACGAGGCCTTATCCTGCAAAGCCTGAATCCAGAAGATCCTTTGGGAAGTTTTGCCAACTTTTGGGAACCAACAGTATTCTGACATTTGGGAGGACACAGTTAATGTCATGTATTTTCTTTCATTACTGGTTATGTAGCTTGCTGTTGAGTCATCATTTGCAAAGCAAACGTAGTACTTTTAGAGAAGCTGTGGAAAGACCTCAAGGGCTGCTGGATGACACTGAGTAAACGATGCCCGAGGTAGAATACATGGAAGAAACCTACATTTCAATGCTTTTTTCCCTAAGCTGTTTAATGTGTGATTTATGTTTTGTGAACCAAGGCAATCTGAAACTGAAATGTACTTACCATATGAAATATACTGACAATATATTTTTAAGGGAAATTGCTATTTCATTAGATGATTTACAGTATTGGTTTTCAAATGTTCATCAGGAAAGACTATTTCAAAGCATTACTTAGAACTAAGATTGCTGGTACTAGTAGCTGTAAAAATGTGTGTGTATTATATTGCATATCTAGTTGTTTGTGTATGAAAATGCTGCTCTTCAATTGATATTTCATTAGAAAACCATATGTGTTATGTGTATTGTGTGTGTCTGAGTAATTTTATTTATGGCTGAATTACTTTTAAAAAGATTTCTTGTCAGGATGGCTTGAAGTGGAACCTTACTCTTTTTCATACTAAACAAGCTCACCCAATTTTGTGCTATTGGTTTGCCATGTGTAATGTTGCTTACTATATTCTGTTTTGTCTGTTTTAATCTACCATGGAGTTAATCTATTCCTAGATTTGAATGTGTAATGAGTGACCCTGAGTCATCTCTTGATTGTTTTCAGATAACTATTGTGGATAAGTAGTGATTTCTCAGCCGGAGTCCCATTATATAAGTGAAAATTAGCCCTTTAGAGCTTATTATATCTGGTTTTCAGACACTTTTCTATGTAATGTGATTCCATTTCAGTAGCATTATTAGTACAAACATCAAGTATTTATGGAATAGTAGTTCAAATATGGACAAATTATGTGTGTGATGCGATGTATTTGTTGAAATAAGAAGTTAGAAGCTCATTCTTGGTTCATGCAATGAATTTCTGCATTAGAGTGAATACTTTTATTGGTATGCAGGTTGTTATGCACCCCCCTCCCCCAGTATAAGTTAGCCTTGAAACCTACTGTGAAACGTTTTTTGTTCCGCTTATATAAAGCCAAACACTTTTTGAGGACAACATACTGTGACATTATGTGCATATTTAAAATTCAGAGTTTACTCTTGTGACTCTGGAGCAGAAGCTAGTAAATCGGTTGAAAGTCGACGGAATTGTTTTCTCACGAGATGCTGCTCCATCGTCAGTGTGCCTGAGCACCCTTTTATGTCCCATAGACAGTTGTGTCGGTGACATCACATTCAGTATTTCTCAGAAGATCAGTGCTTCAGTTCTGAAGCCCTTCCCTTGTAGGCCATGTCTCCTTAACCTAAGAAAAAGATCTTAAGTGGTGAAAAATTACGTACTGGAGGTACTATAGAGCATTGAAAGTTTTGATGGAGTTATCTTGGAAGCCTTTATTTTGCCGTACTTGATATTCCCTCACCCCACAACTAATCTAATGATCATTAAGACTAGAAAAATTTTGACTTCATGCCACATTGACCTGAACTTTAATGTGTAATAAGAAGCCACAACTTTATGTAAAAATACCATCAGGTAATTATATCTAAGGTTATGTGGTACATAATGGCTTATATTTATAAATTAGGTGTTTAATCATTATTATGTAATGAGAATAAATAAACCATGTCAGTGATGTTTTAAAATTCTCTGCTTAGCAGGACATGTAAAATGCTGACTGGTGAAAAGGTGGTACAAGGTTGTCCATAGCTTTAGTGAAAGCACAACCTAGAATATCCCATAGGTTTTCTATCTTTCATAACATACTTTTTTTGCCAGAGCTTATTTGAGAGGTTTATTTGGATCACTTTGCAGGTATGAGTTTCTTATTAAGAGTGTGGGAAAGAAGAGTCTTTGAAACTTAATCTGTGTACTGAAAATTTAACAATGAAAACACTTGCTTCTGCTTTCTTTGGAAAAAAATTTTGCTCCACGTTTCTAAGTGGTTATTTGGAATTGGAGGCACATTTTTCCCCCACAGAAACAATTATAAAAAAATTATAAAAAATTAATTGAACCTCTGAAAACTTGTAGTGATTCATTAAAAGCTGATAAGCCAGAAAATTGTACGTAACAATGTCTCCAGTAAGTCTTTTGAAACTACCAAGTTGTTTTCTTGTTCTCATTCTCCTAGGTTGAGTAAGATGAAGACTGAGGCCTTTCAGTAGAGCTCCTTCAGTGGAGTGGTGGGGTTGAAAGCTGGTTGGGAGAGTGGGTTCAAGAAAGACTCGGAGGTAAAGAAGGGAGGCAGCTAATAGACACAGCTCTTTTGAGGAGTCTCGTCTCTTTTCTTTTCCAGCCTCAAATTACTTAAAACTTTGTCACATTAGGTGATGTGTCCTCAGTCTTGACATTCTGGTTCTTCCAGAACTAGCCCTGGTCTGTCTGTCTCTGTCTCATTATTGGCTTGGCTGTTATTCTTTCAAATAACATTTAGTTTTAAATAAATATTTACCTTCCCATGCAATCATGAATGCTTTATTATATTCTTGAAGCAGTGGGTTTAGGAAGTTATTTTAGAACGTGGTTTGGTGGAAAACCGGTTGACCAGGATCCTGTAGCTCTCTGTCTTCCTTGGTCCACCTCCAAGCTACTTCTCTCAATTTCTAGGCATTCTTAGGGGCTGGCGTCTAGGCATTCTCAGAGAGCCCTAGCGTCTCTCCTGCTCTGGGGTTTCACTATCATGTGACAAGTATGTTTACTGCCCAGTTCCTAATAGTGCCTAACAGCTAGGCCAGGTATTCTATAGCGTGCTATCTAAACGACTGTTAAAAGAACCCTGACCAAAATTAATATACCCCAAGTTAGGACAACACAGTTAGGTTTCAGTTCAAGCCCATTATGTGGATTCTTAACTTGGAGTAGATACAAATACAAGAGAGTCAAGAATTCTCTGAAAGTTCATAAAAGCAGATGCCATTTCAGAATGGGGGAAAGGACTCAAGAATCCAATGTGGGCTGATCAGGATACCAGCCGCCACCCTTTATTGAACATGTATACCAGGCAGACACTTGAGCTTTTCATTTAACCTTCACCTGTGATGTTGATATTACTATTAACATTTTTTTAGGTGAGAAAACTGAAGGACAAAAAGGTTAAACAACTAGACCACAAGATCACAATTCTAGTCGATACCTGAAGTGGGATATGATACTTTGGAATTCTCTATCAACTATATTAAATCACTTTAGTTAAATAATGTTAAAGGGAAGAAATGCGGTAACTTCTTGTCTTGTTGGTGCAATTCAGCATTAATATGGTGCTGTGGAAAGTTCAGACAAGATAGTTTTGAGTATCATTGTCCATCAGCAAAACCTATTCATTTGTGCCCAGTGCCACTAGAAACAATCTGCCATCCTTGTATTTATGTCACCCAGACACTTTGGGACGCGAAGTTTTCAGAGAGCTGAACACATTAACAAGCGCCACCAATCCTCCGTTTCTCAAGGCACAGGTAACCCTGGCAGCTGACGTTTGCTCTCAGGAGGCATTCCCTACCCTGGCCGGGGCGGGGAAGGGTTGAGGTCGAGCAGACGGGATTTGGGGGTGAAAATCTGGCTCCTTGGTGGGAGTCGCGGGGGGCAGCCGCTCCGCCTCTGCGCAGCCGTGGGGGAAGAACTGAACTAGGGCTTGGCCCGGGCACCTGGGAGGTCCCCAGGTGGAGGGCGATGAGGACGCAGATCTCCAGAGGAGGTGCCTAGAAGGTGCCGTTAAGCGAGGGGTGGGGACCCTCGGCGGCCCAAGCGCGGGAAGAAGGTCCGCGAGCTTGGCTCTGGACTGCGGAGCCCCATGGGGCTCTGCCTGAACAGGAGAAGCCTCCAGTGCTAGCAAAGCTCCGAGCGAAGGACGGGTCTTTACGCCAGGGCGAGCCTCGGCACACCCGGCCCGACTCCGCCGCTTCCGGGCTGGGGATTAGAACTGCCCATTCCCAGCGCCTCAAGGGGCCGGTCACCCCGCCCCAGAGCCGCAGATGTCGCGAGACCTTCGCCCATCCTCCCGGTGCGGCGCCCAGAGCGCGCACGCAGGCCCCGGGGCGCGCGGGGCACGCCGGGCCGGCAGAGGGGCGGGCGCTCCCGGCTCTCGGCGTCCCCGTCCCGGCCGCGCGCTCTCGCGAGAGTTGGTAGTAAACAGCCCCGAATGGAGAGCCGAGGCGTGTTCGTCGCGGAGCCCCAGTTGTCGCGGGCCGCCCGGGCCGGAGCTTAGGGCAGCCGCAGGTACGTCGGCCGCGCGCGACGCTCGGGGCTCCCCGGCCCGCTCCCCCAAGGCTACGGCCGCTCGGGGCGCTCAGGTGTCCTGGCAGCACCCGAGGCCCCGAGGACGCGCAGGAGGCGAGGCGGGGGCGGGGGTCCGCGCGGGGCCCGGCGGGGTCGGGGGCCTCGCGCTCGGCGGCCGCGCCGCGGGCCCGGGCTCTGCACTGCGACAGGACAACCCCGCGGCGCGAGGATGTCGAGGTGCAGGAAGCAGACGGGCGCCCAGGTTTGGGGACTTTTGGGGTCATGCATTAAAAGTGGGCTTTTCTTACTACGGGGGGTTGTACGCTCTCGAACGAGGCATTTCTCACTCCGAAGTGCGGTGTGTTGTCGTATCCGACGCGACCGTCCCTTCACTCTCTGCCCAGACACTGCAATGACTTACAGCTTTGTACCCTGCCTGCTCCTCTCCATGTGCTGCACGGTTTGGTAGATTGTTCCGTTTCGGCGTTTTCTTTATGAGAAGTAAACCTTGCCTTAGTGAAGCAGCAACATGCCCAGCTCTGCGCTGACCTCCACACATACACAGAATTCCAGGTGTGCACCCAGGGAGGAATGCTGTCAGGCTTTAGTTGACTTCAGTTCCTGGTAGCATAGTTCATTGTCATAGGACTGGGCGTTTGTCTTTGCCAAATTTCAGTTTATACACAATGCTCCGCGCTGATTTTTAAAAATGTGGTTTAAGAAGACGCCTGTGGGCAACATGGACACGTGACACTTTTTGTGTCACTTTCAGGACCAGGATGTCTTTTAAACCTGTAGATTTTCTAATCTTGCTTAGAAAAGCATGGGTCATGCTTGTACACATCTTAACTGCTGTTAAAGAGCATCTGCCCCACCTTCTTTTGGGTTGAGCCCCCTGAGGATCTTGACCTATTGATTTACATAAGCTGAATTAAATATTTGCATTTACTTTAGATTCTGAATGACACTTCCAAATGAGCTAGCATGCAATAAGACCTCAGTGTTGAATTCTGGAAACTGGCTCTTTAGTCTTAACTAAGCTAGTACTTAGCTGACTCTTACTTCTGGGTCTCAGTTTGTGTTTGTATAAAAATGATGGACTTGAAGAGAGCAGTGACTCCTTCCCTCAGGCCTCTCAAATTTTTTTCTTATCTGCGAGCCTTTTTAAAAAAATTATCTTTGTTTTTTTATGTAAGAGCTTTATTGTGGTAAAAATTTATAGCATAAAATTCATCTGTTTTAAGTGTACTATTCAGTGATTTTTTAGTAGACTTACAGAGTTGTACAGTTATCACACAATCCACTTTTAGATTAATTCCATTACCCCCAAAAGATCTTCTGTGCCCATTCATAGTTAGTACCCGTTCTCAACCCTAGCCCCAGACAACCATAAATCTAGTTTCTGACTCTCTAGATTTTGCCTTTTGTGAATATTTCATGTGGATGGAATCATATATGTGACTGGCTTCTTTTATTGAGCATAATGCTTTCAAGGTTTATCCATGATGTGGCATGAATCAATGCACACTCCATTCCTTTCTATGGCCGAATACTATTCACTTGTTTGGGTATACCACACTTTGTCCATCCATTCATGAAGAATGCTTTTTGCAAATAAAATTTTATTTTATGCCCTAATGTATGATATAGGTGATGATAGTGCTGTTGACTGGGGTTGGGAGTGGTGACCTGGGCTGGCCCCATTAGGTGTCTCCAATAACCCAGCATCCCCAGTAACCCAGAGTTCGCGTATCTTTGTTAAAAGAAAAGTTCTGTCCGGTGCTTGCAGAGCCTTTGAAGCACCTGAGGTTCCACGGATCAAGCGAGAACCCATCTAGTTGAGAGGTTTTAGCATTCCCTTTAAATTCACATGTTCTTGGATTCCATTTTCTGTCCTTGTGGGGATAGATAGTACTTGCTGGCTGCATTTTTATTTGGGTGGCAGCCACAGTAAATGCCACCTGTAATTAGAAGGCTGGGGCAAATGCACCTTGCTCCCATTAGTGGTTTTTTGTTTGTTGTTTGCTTGGTTTTTTTTGTTTTTATTTTTTTTTAAAGCAGGCCTCAACCACTGAGCTACACCCACTCTCTGCACCATTGGTATTTTAAATGGGTTCTTTTTGGGAGATTTACATTTGCCTCTTTGCACCTGGAGGGAGTGAAGAGCGAGGTTCCGTTTTCCTAGAAGCTCTTGACTACTCAGCCCTGGGCTGCCTGAGACACTAAGACTGGTGGGCCTCGTATGTCAGGCCTCGTATGTCAGGCCTCGTATGTCAGGCCTCGTATGTCAGGCCTCGCACTCCTGCTTGGCTAGGAGAGGGGGGCTTGAACACAACTCGGTCTCTTTCAGTGTTTTGTCTTAGGCAGGTTAAGGAGGTGAAGAGACTTGCTGAGTGGATTTCCCCTTCCTTGTGGCCTGATCGGTTTGGAAGCTCTGCAGAAACTGTTAACTATTGGTCTTGACAAGTTCTTTTTTGTATAAGAAAACCATTGTGAGGAAGGTGCTAACTCTGTGGTCCTCATGTGGCTAGCCATGGCCAGGTGGCCAATGGGTAAGAGAGTAAGAGAAGAATGAAAGGAGAGGAGCATCGTATGTGACATAATAGGCGACAGAGGCCTTCTAGACCCCGGGTTCTCAGCCTCAGTACTATTGACTCTTTGGGCTGGATGATTTGTGGGGTTTTTATAGAAGAGCTACTGAGGGACAGAATGTTCAGGAAGAAATGGCTCACTCAGGTGTAAGAGCAGGACTTCTTAACCAGGGGTCCATGAGCTTGAATTGAAATTCAAAAAAACATTATTCTTGTGGGGACGTGTTGGTGCAGGTGTGATATATTTATTAAACAATTCAGTTTAGTGTGGACTTAGTAAGGGGTCCGTGGTTTTCACTGACTGGTAAAGGGGTCTGTGGAACAAAAAAGGTTAAGAGCCCCTGCTTAAGAGTGCATCTTATTTTAGGATAGTGTGGTCTGGCACTGCTTAAATGTCAGCCTGTCAAACAATGGTGACAGAGCCAAGTATGCAATTAGTTACGAAAGTGATATTTTTACAGCCAATTTTAGTTGAACTGAATAGCCCCTTTTTGTGGTCTAAATACGAAATTCAGAGTCTTCTCTGGAGCTATTTTGATAAAATAGTTTATTAAGAAGTAAAGCATATCTGCATAAATAGATGTTTATCAGGGGATGTAAGTAATTTCTTCTCACCTGAGTTTATGTTCTTTAATTATTTTTAAAGAAATAATTTTAGCTATATTGTTATACCCAGAATTACCATCTTATATTCTTTTCTTATACAAATTATAAGAATCTCAGAGTTGCAAGGTCAGCTAGACAGGTTGCTTATCCAAGTAGAGTTTCTCTCCTTTGTCTCCCTTTTTCGCATATGTTTCATTAAATCTTATTCCTGATATACATGATTGGAACTGTACTTTTTCCATTTACTATTTGATGTCAAACATTTACACCTGGGGGAGCGGGTGTAGCTCAGTGGTTTGAGTGTCTGCTTCCCATGTACGAGGTCCTGGGTTCAATCCCCCATACATGCTAAAACAACAACAACAATACCAAAAAAACCCATAATACTTGGGGAGCGGATGTAGCTCAGTGGTTGAGTGCCTGCCTCCCACATACAAGGTCCTGGGTTCAATCTCCGGTACCTCCTAAAAAAAAAAAATAGACCTATATTAGAGGTGTTATCATACTTATGAAATCCGTAGTTATAAAAATAATCTGTTAGGGCAATACTGTTGTATGAACAGATAACCAGTTCTTCTACCTAAAGAATTTATAGAAATTAAATCCACTACACATTTAATAGATCTGGTAACAGCCCTAACCAGGTCCTATGAGTAAATGATATTTCAAATGATAAGCTTTTTCAGAATGAACTGCTTAAAAGCTTAATGTTTTCAAAGGGTATCCTTTCCTTAGGCTGGCAAGTAGCTGTAGGTTTTTTAAAACAACTCATTGAAAATAGATTCCTTTTAAGCTCTGCTCTGTGTACAGATAAAACAAAATCTTTAACATATTTTGAATCTTTGTGTCATTGTCTTACCAGAAAATACGATTTTTCTTTAAAATTTGTTTGAAAAATTAAAGTTTTAAAAATATGTTTTATCTGATTTTAAAAGTAACATGCTTTTTGTAAAAAAATAAATAAAATAGAATAAGGAAGTAGATAACTACCTGTAATCATACCATTAAAAAGTAGAAACACTATTAATGTTTTGGTATATGCCTTTCAGTGTTATTTTTTCACTGTGCACATAGTCACATTTTAAAAAAATTAAAATTTGGATAATACTGTACATGAACTGCTTCTTTACTTACTATTTCATTAGCATTTTCCCATATTCTTAAGTATTCTTTGGGAAGTGTGTTCTTTGGGTAGTTTGTTGCTGTTTTGACAAACTACCGCAAACTTAGTGGCTTAAAATAACATGGATTTATTGTTGTATAGGTCTTGAGGTCAGAAGTCCCAAATCAGTCTCACTGGGCTAAAGTCAAGGTGTCCGCAGGGCTGATTCCTTCTGGAAGCTCTCCGGGATAACCCGTCTCCTGGTCTTTTTCAGCTTCTAGAGGCTGCCCGCTTCCTTGGCGCATGACCCTTAGCCTCGTGCGTCTGTCCTTCCATCTCCTACTGCCTCCCTTTGATAAGGACTCTCGTGATGACATTGGATAAATATAGCGTAATCCAGGATAAATGCCCCCTCTCAGGATTTGTAACTTAATCACACCTGCCAAGTCTCTTTGGCCACATAAGGGAACCTTCCCAAAGGTTCTGGGATTAGGACGGGGACATCTTTGGGGATGGCGTTATTCAGACCGCCACAGGCCCGTAGCCTGAGATTGCTGCATAGCATTCCGTAACATGGATGAACCATAGTTTGGTTAGCCAGTCCCCTGTTATTACACGTTTAGATTCTCTCTACTTTTTCCCAATTATAGTCTTCCAGTTCTCATCATTGGATGTAAGTCTTTGTATGCTTTGAGATTCTCACTTCTTTGGGATAAATTCCTAGGGGAAGTTAAAAAAGAATTGGTATAACCTCCATCTTAAGAGTGTGGCCAGACCCCCTGAGTTCCCACCCAGCTTGGCCACGCTTTGGCTGTGCAGCCCCGAGCAACATGCTCAGCTGCTCTGGACCAAAGTTCTTTCTCATCTGAAAACGGGGCTGGTAATAGGTTATTGTAAGGCTTAGGGGGGTGAATATGTGCAAATAACTTGGAATAGTGCTTGCCATATGAGAAAGGTTCCATAAGTATTAGTGTTTGTTGTTGTTATTAGTGGATTTGTTAAGTATGTAAATCAAAAGTTTGAAGGTTAAAAAAAACGTTTTGAAGGTTTTAAATACATATTGCCTAATTGCTGCTCTAAAAGGATGTGATAGTTTTTTTACATTCCCCAGCAATGTCTGAGTGTACTAATTTTATTGAGCTTGCTGAATTCTTAAACATGAAACTGTGGCTTATTCTTACGCTGTAAATCACAGAAACACTGGGGTTAATTTTAGCAGAAATTTATCTTACCATGTATGTTACAGGAATTCTGTGAGTTTCTTAGAATGAGGTATAGTTTAATTTCACCATGACTAGATCAGTGCTGTCTGTTGGGATGGTAAGATGTCATTCTGCACAGTTGATGTCTATAAGTCTATCAGATATAGTATATGGTCTGGTTTATGCACAGACTAAGGCTAATATGAGGCATGATTGCCCCCCCACACACTTAAATTCCTTTTTTTTAGTCTCCCTTTCCCCTTCCAAGTGCATTCCTGGCAACTAAGGCTAAATATAGAACTTTTTTTTTTTTTTTGCAGTTTTGGAAATGGTCTTAACCTTAGAGAAAAGTTACATGAGTAGTACAAAACCTTTTCCCCCTGAGCCATCCTATATAATCAAAGAACAGCCCTCAGGATCGGGAAGTCAACATTGATACATGGCTAGCAGCTAATTCCGTTTGCCCGTTGTCCCAGTGATGTCCTCTGGAGCAGATAGCTGCAGTTCAGGGTCGTGAGGGACATTTCCTTGTCATGTCTCTTTGGTCTCCTTCAATCTGGAACAAGATCTCAATCATTCCTTGACTTTTATTTCCATGATACTTTTGACGATTCTAGGCCGTTACTTTGTAGAATGTCCCTAAATTTGGGTCTGTCTGGCGGTTGCTCGTGATTTAAGTCAAGTTGTGCTTCCTTGGCAGGACCCTCGCAGAAGTGATGGCATGTTCTTCCCAGTGCATCCGTTCAGCTGGGCGCCGTTCCATGTGTCCTGTCACTAACTTTGAGACCTGGATAAGCTTCTTCCCTGTGAAGTTACCTTTTTCCCTTTGTAATTAAGAATTTTGTTGGGAGGCATTTTGAGACTATGTAAATAACTCCACTTTTCTTCCAGCCTTTAGTTTATTTTATAATTTATCAGTGTGGACTCATGGTTTCCTATTTTATTCAGTATGTCAGGATCTGTTACTTTCATTATTTATTTTGATGTGCAGATTGTCCCAGATTTGGCCAGTGGGAGCCCCTCCCAGCCGTCCTCTGTGTCCTTTGACACGTCCCCATCATTCTTTGAGCACCTCTTTACTTTCTGGCACAAGAAGATGGTCCAGGCTCTTCTTGATCTTACCTGCTTGGCTAAGAGACACAGTTGGGAACTGTACGTATGCATGCATGTACATACACATGCCTATATTTGCATAAATTTATTTCTCCTCCTCTCTATCTAGTGAAAACCTTGAGTTCACACTGCTACTTCCAGTATTAATCTGATACCACCCCCCGTTCATCCAGTCTTATTTCCTTTCAGATTGGTAACTCCCCTCTCTGGCAGTGGGAAACCTGGCTTCCATTTCCCTTCACGTGTTTGACCGTCTGATCACATCAGTTCGCCCCTGCAGCTAGTTTTCCTGTTACCCCTGCCATCACCCACTCAGGTTCTGGCACTCCTCTGCAGACCCCTCTTCCCTCCTCACCCTGCTCAGGCTCCAGCACCCAGGACCGGGCCCCTGCGGCCCCCAAACACCTGTCTTCTTGGCCTCGGCTTCATTCTGGGAAGAAAGAAGAAAAGAAGTAAGAACTGTTTGGAACGTGGTTTTCTCCTCCCGTGCACTCTGCGTAGCTTGCTGCTCATCTGCTTGCCACTAGGTGGCGAGCCTGCGCAGGGAAAATGCTAACCAGGTTCGCGTTTTATAGGAGAACCAAGGGGGTGAATGAAGTATTTGCCCCTGGAGAGTGAGACGCGCTTTTGAGGCCCGAGTAGACGAACCAGTGGGGCAGCCACAGGCCCAAGAGCACAGAGGTGGATGGTAGGTGGCCGGCATCACCGACCAGCAGCCGGCAGTTTCCCAAGCCCCCAGCTCCCATGTGCTCCCATGTGTTGCTTTTCTTTTCCTCAAAGGGGATTTATATTTTGAAGCCTTTTGTTCTAGGATTGGGAAACCACAGAACCCTCAGGATCTGTTGTCACAAATTTTATGAGCCGTAGTCCAGTGTAGGTGGCCTCTAGAAACTGGAAGAGGGCAAGGAAAAGGGACGCAGCCCTGCCGGCACCTTGCTTTTAGCCCAGTGAGACCTGCGCTGGACTTCTGCCCCCCAGAACTGTGAGGTGTTTTCAGAAAGTCTTAGAAGCCAGGTTTTAGTCCACCTTTTAAAAATATCATTAGGGCACCCAGATCCAAACAAAACAGGGAGGCGTCTGCCTGTGCTCTCATCGTTTATTCCCATGAGTTGTTTGTACCTGAGGCTGTCTTCCTCCCCTCTCCACGTGGGTGAGTAGAGCAGGGCGCCTGGAGGCGCCGTCTGCGGCCAGGCTCGTGCCCTCTGGTGCAGCTCTTTTCTGGAAGGGGTCAGCACAGTGCCCTTCTAATAACTAATCCAGAGGTCTCTTTCACCCTCTAAATTATCTACCACAGTTGGCCACCCTTCCTGGTAGGAATTTTTTTCCATTGACTCTGGTTTTCTTTTTACCTCTCTTTTCCTTTTTGCCTGCTTTTTCCTCCTTAGAGCCTGACCTAAGCCATACCTTCCCACTTCTCTCATCTTACATTTAACGTGCTCAAAACTCAGCTCCTGGGGGGTGGATGTGGCTCAAATGGTTGGGCGTCCGTCTGTCATATGGAGAGACCTGGGTTCGATCCCCGGGACCTCCCGGTAAAATAAAAATATATATATAGAAGGCGCATGGGCTGCCAGGCTCTGTGTGCCAGTGAGCTGCCAGGCTGCAAGATGATGACATAACAGGAGAGAGACAAGACGAGATGCTCCGAAAGCTCCAAAAACCAGGAGCCGAGGTGGCGCAGATGGCAGAACACCTCTCTCCTACATCGGAGGTCTTCAGGATCGAATCCTGGTGAAGACTGGAGGAGGAGGATTAGAAGAGATGAAACAGACACAGAGAACTGCCCAGCGAATGGACACAGAACAGCAAATGGGGAAGGGGGGGTTTAAAATGGATCAAGTAAATAAATAAATCTTAAAAAAAAAAAAAAAACAAAACAAAACAAAAAACTCAGCTCCTGGTAATGCTTCCCAAAGCAGACTCTGTCCAGCTCAGCTCAGGCAGATTCCATCCTGCCAGGTGTTTGGGCAGCAGACTTTGGTGCTGCCTGCACAGCTTGCACACAGTCGCCCACTCGCTCCCAGTCTGGCTTCTCAGTACCTCCTGTCAGCTCTGCCTTCGTAAGCCCGCTTGGCCGCCTCTTACCAGGACTGCACCGCCCTGGCCCAGGCCGCTGCCCTCTTCCCCTGGGTCCTTTCCACCTGGGGGCCTTCCGGGGCCCCCTGCTTCTGCCCTGCCCCCTTACACGCAGAAGCCCGGTGGTCCCAGGTAAAGCGCTGGTCGGTGCTGCTTTCTGCTCAGGAGCGCCTCTAGTAGAAGCCGAAGCCCTTTTTCTGACTGACAAGGCCCCCGTGGTCTCTCCCCAGCTATGCTCTCTGGTCTTCCACTTTTCCTCCCCGAGGGCAGAGACTTCTGTCCAGTGTTGTTCCTTGCTCTGTCCTAGCGCTAGAGCAGAGCCTGGCCTCTAGGAGTCGCTCAGGAAAAGCGCGGAGTGAGTCAGGAGGGAGCTCAGCAGGCTCGCTCCCCGCCCCTCGTTCTGCTTTTGACGTCGCCCTGGCCCTTTGGCCTTTCCGCCCCGGCTTCTCGTTCCGGCCGCTGCCTGGCTGCTCCCCGCGCTGGCTTGTGCTGCCCTGGTCGGCGGGGTGCTGGCTCAGAGCCGCCGCGCCTCCCCGTCCCCGTCCTCCCAGACCACCCGGCTCAGGGCGCTCCCCCGGCCCTGGCCCTGTCCTCCCGCTGCCCCCTCGCCTCTTCCTTGCCTGCCTTTCCTCCAGGCACCTGCGCTTGCGGCGGCCGCCCTTGCAGCCCACGCCTTGCGGGCTGCGCCCGTGGCCGCCAGGGCCTGGTGCGGGCGCCCACGCTTGGCAAGCGCTGGATCACTGATAGAGCAGACTGCCTGGGGCGCGCTGTCTCAGGGTGCTGCCTTCTCAGTGTCCCGGCTCCCAAAGGCCTGGAAACCTTGCATGTATGTTTCAATTTGGGGGAGAACTCATTATTGTAGGCATTTTTTCTTTCCAGTTTAAGATCCCCCCCCCTCTTTTCCCTCTATGCTCTTTCCCTTAAAGCGAGGCTCCTGCCCAGGGTGTAGAACGCCGGCAGGCTGCGCTCTCGGTGCGCTGCCTTACCTGTGAGTGACTTATTTTGGAACAGGTTTAATTAAAGCTGGTCTCACCCAGTTAGGTCTGAGATTTGCTCCCTAATTTTTGTGTTGTATGTAGCCCAAATGAGCCACAGGTTCTTTAGCTTGAGGCACAAGAGTTTTAAGAGAATTTTTAATTTGTTTTGTACTTTTAAAACTTGCCTTAATTAAGTCAGGGATCTGTTTCAATCTTTTGAATATGATTTCCTCTAATAGAACCTGAGGACGGTTATCACTGGTGATTAGCCTTCTCTTCCCTGACCAGTAATTCTTGAAGTAAGCTACATATATGCTTCGCGTAATCACATTCTTTCGATACCCCCTTTCTGGAAGTATCAAGCGTATCAGGAAAAACTGGGGCTCCCTCCCGAGCGGGTTGCTGTCAGATGTGTCGGGCTTGCTTTGTGTGCTCCCTGCCCCTCCTCTGGGCTTTCTGTTCGGGGCTGCTTTTCCTTTCTTTGTTCTTGTGATTGTCATTCTCTTTGTTCCTCATGTTGGCAGGGAAGTAACATTTAAATTTTACCTGCCTCTGATGACTTCCACTCCACCAACCTGATTTTAGTCTCCAGTTCCACTTCTAGAGATCGGCCTGCTCTTCAGGATCATTCGTTAGTACAGTTATGGAAGTTCTACTTATTACACTTTAAAAAACTCTAAAAAATTCTTTAGCCTCGTTAGTCCTTACAGTCTTTATCAGTGTTTTTCTGCGTAGAGAAGCTTACATGGGTAGTTTCCAAGAAAGCAAAAGCATCTGATAGAAAGCACCAGATTTTGACAGAGAATGAGTGGGTTTCACACATTGACCTACCTCTCTTGAGAGGAGGCCAGCTCCTTGTCCTAGACGTTTTCTGTTTTCCAGCAATTGGCAGTGGCAGGCCTGTCTTGCTTCCTCTCGCGCCCCCCCACCCCAGTGGATTGTTATGTCTCGGTTGGGATGAGTACAGCTGACCTCTGTGCCTGCTGCAGCCAGCATCGTGTCTTAACCACAGCGCTCCTTTTCAACGTCGAGAATGGTGGTTTTCCTTCCATACAGGTATTTTGAAAGGTATCTCTGTGCCACGTGTAATTTTATACTCAGATAATGTTTTTCTTTTAGCAGTAGCTTAGCTCACAAAATGTCCTTTCCTTTTATCACTTCCAGTAAAGGTTTAATCTGGCTTTATATCAGCAGGTTAAGTTCTTTAAGTTTGAGGCTTCGGGTAAAATAAATTGAATCAGTAAAAATTCTTCTGTGTACTTTTCATACAGCTGGCAGAAAATATTTCAAATTATGAAAAGGTGTAATTTGAGATCATTTTAAAGCACAGTATATTTAACATTTCAAGAATGTGCTAAATACATGACTTGTATGGAAATTAGTCTGTTCTTAGGTATTGTACAACAGAAAATAAGGATGTTTACCAAACTTTTGCCCGAAAAATTGGTGTAATTTGTAGGAAATTAAAGTGCGAATTGGGAAAATGCCCTGGAGATGTAGAAGAAGTGCAAATGATGGGCAAATCTGAAATCTGAAATACAAGCAGCGCTAAGTAGACCCTGGGTCACGAGTCTTTCTCCTCTTTGGCTGCCAAGATGCTTAGGGCCCACGTGCTTACTTTTCCTGGTGTTATTTTGGTATCCTTCATTTTATCCATTTTCCTTGTTGATTTGATTCTTTTTTATTTTTGAAGCTGCCCTCAAACTCTCTCCTCTGAAAGAGGCAGGGAACAACTAAATAAAATGAAATAAGTTTCGTGGCTGTGTTACGCGTTCCTTTGCCTTATAAGGGTGTCTTTTTGGCCTTCTTATCCACCGTGTAAGTGTAAGTGAATCACAGCTGAGTAAGTCAGAGTGCTACCCATTTCTCAGTGTGCTGTGTTTGGTTTCAGAGATTGGCTTACAGACCGGCTGATCGTCCCCCGCTGGACTTTGGTTCCGTGGTCAAATGGAGCGTAGGACTCAGTAGTCTTGGCCAGAGTGAGCGAAGCTCTGTATCCAAAATGGAGAAGAAGCGAAGAAAGAAATGAAAGCCTCTTTCAGGCCAAACCACAGCAGGCCATGAAATTTAACTTTTATTTACATTGGACAAGACTGTAAGATGGCTGATCAGTAATGCTTCAGCTTTTTGCTGAAGCCAAAATTAACTGATAATCAAGGAAGCAAAAAGTGTGACTTGAATTTGTGACTTTGTGACCATATTCACTATGACCATGGAGCTTGTCAGCATCTGGCTGCCTCTGCTCGTGGTTTTGCTGTGTGGGAAGAGACATCTGGGTGACAGACTGGAAAAGAAATCTTTTGAAAGGACCCCGTGCCCTGGCTGTTCCCACCTGACGTTGAAGGTGGAATTCTCTTCCACGGTTGTGGAATATGGTAATATTATTTTAATGTGAGGACCCTCTCCCCGCTCCCCAGTTTACTTTAAGCATTAGCCTTTGTCTAAGGACATACCCTTTTTTTTTTTTTTAACTATAAATTTCAGATGGGGCAAGAACACAGCAAGTTTTTTGTTTCCCAGCATAGTTAGCTTGAGTAGAAAAGGAAATTGATACCCTGAATTATTTACCTACACATGGTTCTGGGAACAGATGCCATTGTGGTTGGTGAGGGTAGGGAGGATGGGAGGTACGGAATATTTATGTTCTAGAGGTCCAGTGACCAGAGGTGACTAAATAAATAAATATTATCACTCCAGGAAGTTGCCATTGTTTACAGTAAAATAAAACTTAACTGAGCATTGACTTCTCTGAATTCCTTTTTCCTGTTTGAAAAGCTCACAGAAATGTCTTTGTTGTACATTCAAACTTCTATAATCTTTGTTTTATTTAAAATAGCACATGTATCTGATTTTGAATGATGTATTCTGTGACTGGGGGATCCCTACAGGTCATTTTAAAGCCAAGCTCTGCAAACTGCTGTCCATGGCATTTAAAAGTAGTCTTTTGGGAGTTTTTTTGTGTTCTTTTTTACTTTGGGTTTTAAAATGTATAATTTTTCTTTTCACTCTGAGATTTTAGATTGGATATACTTAATCTGTATTGTAACATATGTACATAAATTCTTATTTTTATTTGTGGCCGTTGATTTCAGAATATATCGTGGCTTTCACTGGATACTTTACAGCCAAAGCTAGAAATTCATTCATTTCAAGTGCCCTGAAGAACAGTGAAATAGACAATTGGAAAATTATTCCTCGAAACAATCCATCCAGGGACTACCCTAGTGATTTCGAGGTGATTCAGATAAAAGAAAACCAGAAAGCTGGGCTGCTGACGCTCGAGGATCATCCGAGCATCAAACGAGTGACACCCCAGAGGAAAGTCTTACGTTCCCTCAAGTATGCTGAACGTGAGTATTTTGATTGCAGGTAAATCTCACTTCAGTTTCACTTTGAATTGGAGAGAAAATGTACATATTCATGCAAATTCCGCCCCCTCCCCATCTCCTTATTTTATAAAATATTACCCTGGCAGAATAATTGGAAAATAGTACAGTGAAGACCCAGTATCCCTTCATTTAGTTTCACCGGTTGTGAGTATTTTCTTGGCAGGAATTAATTTTTTTAAGTGAGGCTTCATTCTCTTCTGGAAGAAACCAAATCTGAGGGTTTGCAGTAGAGGAGGATGGTGATTTTTTATTTAGTTATTTATTTTTTGAGTTGCTTTTCACCCAAGTTAATTTCAGAGCCTTCAGGCTTTTAGGGCAAGATTCCTCTTTGCACTTTGAAAAAACAGTATCTTACTGAGTTTCCTCTTTACTTGCATTTTGCTTCTGGCAGTCTTTGTTTTATTTATTTATTTTTAAACAATTTATTGAAGTATATCATTCATACATGAACATACATAAACTGTAAGTGTTCAGTAAACATCGTGATCTTAAAAAACAAACATGCAGGAAGCGGGTGTGGCTCAGTGGATAGAGCCCCCGTTTACCATATGGGAGGCCGGGGTTCGCGTCCCGAGGCCTCCTTGTGAGGGCACGCCGGCCTGAGCAGTGCGGTGGGCTGATGCAGCAACCTCACGGCAGGAAGCGGGTGTGGCGCAATGGATAGAGCACCCGTTTACCATATGGGAGGCCCGGGTTCGTGTCCCGAGGCCTCCTTGTGAGGGCAGGCCGGCTCGCGCGGCGCCGTGGGCTGATGCGGCAAGACCTCACAGCAAGGGGGAGATAAGCAGACACAGAGAAGACACGCAGCGAATGGACACGGCAGCACAAGCAGCAAGGGGGGGATAAATAAATAAAAATAAATAAATCTTTAAAAAAAAAACAAAAAACAAACAAACATGCATAACATCATGCAGGGCTCCCACACATCACCCCACCCCAAACACCCCGCATTGTTGTGAAACATCTGTTAACAAATCATGAAAGAGCATTGTCAAAGTATTACTACTAGTCCGAATCTTCCTCCCTATACATTAAGGATTTATTTATTTATTTACTTTTATCCATTTTTACATCCCCCCCGCCCCCGTTTTTGCTATTTCTGTGTCCATTTGCTGAGCAACTCTCTGTGTCCGTTTCCTGCCCTCTCTTCTCATCCTTCTCCTGTCTTCATTGGGATTAGATCCTCAGAAACTCCGATGTAGGAGAGAGGCATCCTACTACTGCCTGTGCCACCTCAGTTCCTGGTTTTTTGGTGCGTCTCGTCTCGGCTCTCCCTTGTGTCACTCTCCTGTTAAGTCGTCATCTTGCTGCGTGGCTTGCGGGGCCTGGCGGTGCACCCACACACGGGGCCTAGTGGCCTACATGCCTTCTATATTTTTCTTTTTTTTAATTTTTTCTGGGAGGTCCCGGGGGTCGAACCCAGGTCCCTCCATATGGGAGACGGACGCCCAACCACCCAAGCCACATCCATCCCCCTGTTATATCTCTTTTAAGGTTGACCAAAGATACCCAAAGTTATAGTCTTTTCCCATACAATATGGTCATATAATAAATCAGTCTTGGTTTATCACCTGCATTCTAGAAACCAGACCTAGGGAGAAAAACTAGGTCTGGGGACACATGCATGGTTTCTAATATAGCGAATGTTTAGCTTACCCTGATTATCACAAAATCAGGTCAGCGAGAATATTCATAATGTGTTTTATTTTTTAAGGCACTTTCGCGAAACATCTTTTCCTTGGATTTCATTTTGTTTTTCCCAGAGCCTCATGAATGCACAGGAGGATGACTCAGCTGGGCATAGTTAAGTCATCAGCTGAATAGATGTGAGGATGGAGGAATTTGAAGATTCCTTCATCAGCTGGAGAGTTTATTCCTTCCTATTTCGTTACAATTTGGGCTTGTCAAGATAGAGTTTATGCTCCAATAATAAATTCCATATTAATTATATGCTGTTTTCAAAGGCATATGTATTACCAAAGAAAACTTTTCCCTCTTAGCATAATCCAAGACAATAAGTTGCTAGTTTTATTATTGTTTACTATCATTTCTTTCATTAGAAGGAAAAGGAAGTAAAGTAGTTTTGTCCTTCTTCCTTTCTCTGTTATATATGAGACCTCTGAGGTTTTGCTGAATTTTTTAGAAAGCACATGTGGGATGAGGTTAAATAATCTGCATAGTGTGACTTCTTGGGTCAGCTCTAGAATTCAGCTGTCTGACTTCTCCAGAGTCCTTGTTGCTACATCGGTGTCTTGTATTGATTTTATTTCATTTGCCTTAAAGAGCTCTAGAATATTTTAGGAAACATGGACATGCCTAATTTTAGCTCGGGAATTAGAATCTCAGGATTGGGGTTCCCTTCTCCACCTGGCCCATTGTGATTGTCTTGGGCTCTGCTTGACATTCCTTGGGACATGTTACCTCCTGACATGACAAGGTAGCTGTGACCTTGAGTGGTAAGCGCCTTTTCCTTTTCAATTTTCTCACCCATAAAATGGAGATCATACTGCCTGCCTCATAAAGTTCTTTTAAAGATAAAGTGAAATGATGTGTAGAAACAGAGTTCAGCAGAGCTTTTAGGATGTTGTAAATAGACGTTAAATGCTAACTGTTTCCATGACTTAGTGTTAGAAAGCCGTGCTTTGTTTTGGGCTGAAACTCGGGTCACGTGGCTCCTGTCCGCTTCTGCTGTTACCCAGTGTGCTGCACCACAGCTAAGCTGTTTTCTACAAGACAGCATTGGAAGATACTCTGAAGATATCTGTGCTTCACATATCTGTATGTGTACCCCTTGACAGTTTCTTTTCTCCAGGTGCTTCAACGTTTACTCATATAACATGGTTTCAAGTCCCCCCACCATTTTAATTGCTTTCCTTTGAACCTTCTCTAGTTTCTCTGAATTGCTCTTAAAGAACGAAGCTCAGAACTGAAGTCAGTGCTCCAAGTGTAGTCTGAGCTGTTTGAGGTAAAGAAGAACAGACCCCTCCCTTGTTTTAAATACTGATTTTCCATTAGTGCCTCCAGGACTGTCCCTGCTGTTGACCTAATCAGCAGAGTCAACAGTGTTGAACAATTTCAGCTGAACTGTGTAAATTACTACTTAGTAGAGTTGACTGGAGTATATATTCTCCCAGCCTCCTATACTTCCATGGGTGTAGTCTCGGAAGGCTGGAGTGAAAACGAGAGTAATTTGCTTTAGAAACAACTTCAGTGTATTAAAGATTTGCTCATCTTAAAATTGATTTGAAATATGATTTTTTTTCTTCATTATAGCATGGACTTTGGAAGGTAAAGGGAAAACTCTTGGGGTGTTGTCTCTCCGACTGAGGGTCGGAGGTCTTTCCCCGTTGGGTCTCCGACTGATGGTCGGAGGTCTTTCTCCGGCTGATGGCCGGAGGCTGAACAACGGGGGAACATGAAGGACGGGAGAGAGGCTGGACGGCGGGGAGAAAGGACGAGACAAGAGACTCTCCTCTCCGGGTGGGAGCAGCGATAAAAAGGGCCTTTATTGAGGAAGTGTATCAGCATATATAGGCTTAGGTAGCCGGGGGCGGGACTTGACGGGGAGGAGGTGGCGAGGGGGGTTGGCCCTGGCGGCGGTGGCCCATGAACTGAGGGAGTGGCTAGCGTCATCTGTTGCCTGGTGTTCT
>JAQZBX010000446.1:90813-110861 GCA_029593785.1 Cabassous unicinctus | reverse complement strand
GCCCCTTTTCCCTTCTCATCTCCTTCTGGAACTCCCATAACATGTATGTTGGTGCACTTTGTCTTATCATTCAACTCCCCAAGCCCCTGCTCAATTTTTTCTATTCTTTTATCTGTCTGTTTTTCTTTCTCTTCAATTTCAGTTGTTCTTTTCTCTATGTTGCTCAT
Organism: Cabassous unicinctus; assembly: GCA_029593785.1. Lineage (NCBI taxonomy): Eukaryota > Metazoa > Chordata > Mammalia > Cingulata > Chlamyphoridae > Cabassous > Cabassous unicinctus. Next base: position 110,694 of record JAQZBX010000446.1, on the reverse strand, counting down.
TCTTCCTTCCATGATTTCAAGTCCCCTGTTGTTGCCTCTATTGTGTTTTTATTCTCACTTATTGTGTTTTCATTCTCATAAGCTCTGTTATTTTTCAATCCAAGATTTCAAATTTGTCTTTGTGCTCACTCAGTGTCTTCTTAATGTCTTTTATTTCTTTAGCCATGCTGTCCTTCAGCTCCGTGATTTGATTTAGGATATTTGTGTGGATCTTATTGATTAGCTGTTTCAAGTCTTGTTTCTCATCTGGAGCTTTGATTTGTTCCTTTGCCTGAGTCATATTTTCCTTTTTCTTTGTGTGGCTTGTAATTTTTGCTGATGTCTAGACATCTGAAGTTCAGTTTCTTTCTCTTGCTTAGGTATTTACTGTTAGGTAATTGTGTGCTATTACTGTTCTTTGACTTTTGGCTCAACTTGTTCTATTTAGGATTGCCTCTGTTTTACTGCTCAAACCGGGTCCAGTTTCCAAGGGCCTTGGAAAGGGTGGTTGTAAAGGCACCGGCTTGCCTCATTTATTTATTATTATTTTTCATTTCCATGCACTTTTCTGATATGACCAGCAGATGGCACTATTTGGCAGACCTCAGCTCAGGCCCCAGGTGCTGGTGTGTGTGTGTGGGAGGATGTAACTCCTCAGACAGGTGGGTGGTACAGAAGCAATGTCCTCAGGGCTGACCAAGCCTCACAAACTTTCTCAGAGGCTGTTCTCCACCCTTGACTAGCCACACCCTCCTCCTCCTTCTTCTTCTTCAACAACCAGCCCAAGGCAGTAGGGAGGCTATTTGAGAAGGCAAGTTATCTTTAGCTGCCTGCAGGCTCTCAGGGCAAGCAATGTCAAAGGGTTGCTGCCCCACCCATCCTGGAAGTGTTCAACCCCTCCAATGCAGCAGACCAAGTTCTCTGGCCAAAATCTGAATTTGCTGTGTGCTTTGTCCTTCCCTCTCCCCTTTCCTTGGGGAAAAGGACCCCTAGAACCCCCTCAGTCCACAGCCACTGTAGTCCCCTGACACTGCAGTTCACACACTGCTATTTGCCCTGTAGGTGGGGGGAAAGGCGCTACCTGCTGATGTTGCAGTTCCACTCGTGGGATTTTTCAGCCAACTGAGACTCCTTTTCTTCATTCTTCTCTTTTTTGGGTGGTATCTTACTTTCCCCTGCTGTCCTGAGCCCCAGACAGTCTGACCCTCTAGACAGTCTTCATTTGTCCTTTAGCTATATTATCTGGGAGAGATGTGATCCCTTCAACTCTCTAATCCCCCATCTTCCTGGAAGAGACTGGCCTACTTTTAAAACAAATTATGGTTTGAAAAACCATAATTTCTTTCTTTCTTTAGTAGTTACCCATTTTAATGTATATACTTTAAAATTCTTTTTGAAATTTAATTTTATAAATTAGCAATAAATTTACATTTTGAGTAAAAAAATATATATATATATGTTAGACCGTGAAAAACCTCTGTCCCATTGTTTTCTTGTATCACCCACTTCCATCACTGCAGGTGATTCCTTCAAAACGTTATGCCAAATTAAGCAAATACAAATATATATTCCTATTTTCCCCTGATTTTTAATAGAAAATGTACTATTCATATTTCTCTGAACTTTTAAAACTTTTAATATATCTTGGAGAGCTTTCTATGTCAGAATATAGAAAATGTTCCCACTCTTTTACAGGTATATAGCATTCCCTCATATTGCTTATGGGCATCACTGGTAGACATGTGGGTTGTTTCCAATTTTTAACTGCCATAAACAGTGAAGCAATTAATTACATAATTTCTCATATGTGCGAGTCTTTCTGTGGGACAAATTCCTAGAAGTGACAGATTCCCCTACAAATACATTGTACATTTCTACTTACACAGCAATGTATGAGTGTGCTTGTTTCCCCACAATATTGCCAAACAGGAGGGCTGTTGAACAGTTTTGTAGTTAGGAAAAATTGATAGGTAAATAAAGTGTTTTCTTATTTGATTTTTGTTCATTTATTTTTCTTATTGTGGTGAGGTTGGAAAACTTTTTATATGTTTAATGGCTATTTGTGTGTGGGGTTTTTGTTTTGTTTTTCATTCCTTTGTTCATTTTGTTATGGAGTTCTTGATCTTAAAAAAATACTAGCACTTCGTGAATATGATTTGCAATTTTTTTTAATTTGTTGTTTGCCTTTTTCTTATGTTATCTGTGTGTTATTTTTTTTTCCAGGCAAATGATTTAGCTTTATATTAAGATGAATTTATCAATCTTTTCTTTTATGTTTTTTTAAATATAATAATGAAATGGCTTTCCTCACTCCAAAGTGTTAAAGGAATTATCGTATGTTTCCTTCTACTACTTTCATGGTTACATTGTTCATGTTTATAGATACAATCTATCGGAACTTACACTGATAGGTAGTGTAAGGTAGATGCCAATCTAATTTTTTCCAGATGGCTACACAGTTGTCCCAATACCATTTATTGAATATCCTTTCCCCACTGATATTAGATTATGCCATTATTGAATAATGTTTTTGTGTGTATTTCAGTCTTTTTCAAGGATTTTCATTTTGTCTTAATTAAGAAATAATTTTCTCTGCAAATATTTTGTGCTGGAAATATGAAATAGCAACGATTAATATGTCTATTATTTATATGTGGCAGATGCTAGGACCAATGAATAGTTTATCAATCACATTTCCTTTTCTTCCTGACACTAAGCTAGACTACATTTATCAGCTTTTCCAATTAGGTGTGACCACGTGATTGAGTCCTGGATAACAGAATCAGAATAGAGGTATTGTAAACCACACTTCCAGGCCTGGTACTTAAAGAATCTTCTGCATTATTCTCCACTCTCTTCTCCCTGAGTATCAATACCCAGGGCATTTGAAAGCTATTCGATGAAGATAAAAGAGCTTATCTATCAGTCTAGGTTAGTCTAATTCTCTGAATGAGTGTATGGAGAAAACGGTCCTACAATGGATTTAACATGGGCAAGCAACAGAGCGTAAGTAAGACAATAAATTTTCATTATATTAAACTATCAAGAGTTTATTTTGCTTTCTTATACAGCTCATTTTACCATAATTAAGAAAACTATTTGTAAATGAAAATACCTTTGCAGTTAAAAACATCTTATTTTAATTCAAATGACTACATTCTTATGTTGGAAATGGGACACAGTATTAGGGTTCTACAGAGAAACAGAACCAACATTACATATGTGTGTTTGTGTGTGTGTATATTTTTACATCTTATATGTATATATATTTATATATGTAAGAACATGTGTATATATTCATATATATGCACACACACATAAAGAGATTTATTATAAGGAATTGGCTTATGAGATTGTGGGGCCTGTCAAGTCTGAATCCCATAGGGCAGACTGGAAGCTGGAAATTCCAGTAATAATGCTATTGAAATCTTGAGTCTAAATTTCTTAGGGAAGACAGCAGGCTAGAAAATAAGGAAGGAGTGGTAGGTGTAGTCTTGAGGTAGGATTCCTTCTGATTCTTGGAACCATCAGTTCTTAAGACTTCCAACTGAATGGATGAGGTCCACTCATATTATCGAAGGTAATTTCCTTTACTTAAAGCGAAGTGATTGCAGATACTAATCCCATCTACAAAATAGCTTCACAACAACATATAGGCCAATGTTTGACCAAACAACTGGACACTATAACCTAGCCAAGTTGGCACATAAAATTAATCACCACAGACGTTTAAAAAATAATTCATCTTTCATATAAAAATGATTGATAAATATCTATGTTTACAAACATGGGATAATTAATTGTCTTAAGTAAATGTGTTTACCTATATAAATTGCATTGTTGAAATTATTTATTGCTTTATTTATTTCAAAACTAGCTAAAACTAAGCTTTTGTCTCTGCAGTACTAGAGTACTACAGCCGATAGAGTTGGAGTGATTCCCAGATCCACTTTCCTGGGCTGGTGCACAAAACTCCACATGCTTCAGGTGTTAATAGCTAATGGTTCACACCTGTACCCTGCAGAAAGCTTGCCCTTAGATGACAGAAACCACCTTTACTCCCTCTACCCACTCATCCAACCCCTATGGCAGCTACTGATTAATTTATGGAGAGAAGAAGGGGGAAGGGGCAGGGTCACTTCCCATGAGAGCACTTGCATTAAAGTCAGCATCTTAGACTATGCTTCTAGGGATCCTGACCTAACACAAGCAAATAGTATTTATAATTTATTGAGCACCTACTAAGCATTAGGCTTATGTGTGCTTTACACATTACATAGTTTTATTCTAGAAATATCTCAGCAGTGTAAAAATTATCCCTGTGTTGTGGATGGAAGAACTCAGGCTCTGCAGAGTTGAGATTTGTATTCAGTTTGTAATAAGTGGGAAATCCAAGAATCAAACTGGAAGTAATAACCTCTATTCTTTTCAACATTTCTTACTACCTCTGTATCATATTTTTTATCCAAGAAATAAAAAAATTAAAGATCTATTCAACTCTACTTTTTCTAATGAAATGGAAGTTGATAGCATTTTATTTTCCAAACATTGATGTAATTTGTTTGAAATTAAGGTAAGATTGTCTATATGAGTCATATAATTTCCATAAGGGTTTATTAGCAGAGAAGCATGGATTCAATTTAAAAAGAAATAAACATCTGTATAATACCTTCATTTTCTTGAAGGGGAACATTTTATAGAAGTTGGAAAATAGCAAGGAGGAAAAAGATCACATCAGCACAATTTATTGGTCATATACAACGCAATCTTATGTTTCATGGAGATTTCAACACAGGAAATGGGTATATTAGGAACAGCCTAATTCATAAGTTTTCCTGACACAGATACAGTGATTTCTTTGAATGACTCTGAAGGTAAAGCTCTAAGAAGTGTTTTTACACACCTTCAATAATGCATATTTTAAGCCCAAAGTAGCCAACATGTAACTATTTACATAGTCAACAGCTAGTGGGAAAATAAGTGCTAGGCAGGTTACACTTTTCCAACCCCAGGTATCATGTGACTTTTCCTTACAATTCTCATGAATCTCTGAATAGGAAGAGGGTATTTTATTTTTTATTCTGTTCAATAAATTGAGAACTCTTAGTTTACTTCCATCTGAATAATAACCAAAAGCTCCACCTGCTACTTAGCCACTTAAAAGGTTTACATAATCACTGTACATTGGAAACACCATGAGGCAGACCCACATCTCATACATGTATTTTGCGGCAAATAGCAAAATGGTCTGCACATAGTAGAAAATTGATAAAATGGACAGTGATTTCCTATAACATTTTTTAAAAAGTCCATAAAGCATTTTTAAATGTTCTGATTGCTATATTATCTTGCCAATGACCAACAATCTTTAGATCTCTAATAAAATTTATAAGCATCTGACTTTCTCCAATAACCCCATCAATTATCTTTTCTAAAAAGAAACTCAAAGTTTTTTTTTTTATCAGCAAATGCACTGCATCTTTTCCACAACATATATGTTATTCACAGTGTTTATAACTCTAGAAGTGGTAGTACTCTTCTTTACTGCAATGATTTGTTGAATTCTTGTCATGTATAAACATTTAATCTATATTTTTTCCTTCAATCCTCAATCAATATCAAGATGAGGATACCATTTTAAACCCCACATTACAGAGCAGGAAATTACTTAGAAAATGTAGCAAACTCCTTTTGCAATTTGCAATACTTTTTAAGAGGTGAATCTGGATCTTGAGTCTAGTTACCGTCTACCTCTAAAGTCTAAGCTCTTAACCACTAAACTATACAGAATTTTTTAAAATTAGGACTACTCTTAACTTCCCATTATTAAAATTACCCAGCTGTTCACTCTCCACTGACTCTCCCAAGTAGAAACATGTGAGTAGTCCTCAACAACTCCTTCTCAGTCATTTCCTACATCAAACCAAAGAAGACGATTTGAGGATTTTATCTCCTTAATTATCACTCAAACTCATCTTCATTCACTCTGCTATTTCTTTATCCAAAATCTTCATTATCTATTGCCTGAGTGTTACAATGGCCTCCCAGTTGAACTCCCTGTCTGACATCTCACCTCTGCCCCTATAGATATATACATATTCCCACATTTTGCTGCAAATGTACTTTTCTTCAAAATGCATGTCTAATCACATCATCCATTTGTCTAAATTCTTTCAATGATACCCAATCATCTTCAGGTATTGTCCATGCTATTTAGCATAGCACAACAGATCATTTAGGCTCTTTGCCCACCCCTTTGGCTTCCTTGCCTCCTCCCCACATTTATTTGAGAAATATTTAAAAGATAGAATTGATCATACTTAGTCACCTACTGGGTGTGATATCTGAGTAGCAGAAGAGGAAAAGAAAATTAGTTTATTTATAGATTAAGTTTAAGTTGCTAAGGAATAGCAACATGGAGATAAACATTGAGGTAGGGTTTAGGGGATCTTTTTCCCCAGCTACCTATTTAACATCTCAATTTCTATTTTGAGCAAATTAAAGACAACTCAAACTCAATATATCTGAAATCAAACTCACAATCTTTGTTCCCCATTCATGGTCTTCTTTCAGTGTAACATATCTCAAGGAATGGCAGTGTGGCAGTTTAAAGCTTTCATGGAACACAGAAAACCCTGTGCTTTAAGTTAATCCATTCCTGGGCATTTAAAACTATTATAGATGGGACCTTTTGATTCTATTTAATTAAGGGAACTTCCTTTTGATTGATAGGGCATGCCCACTTACTGGAGTCCTTTATAAAGGGAGGCATAAAAAGCCGCAGACAGAGATAAAAGCTGCAGAAGACAGAGAGAAGCCTCTAGAAGTAGAAATCAAAAACCTGGGAGAGAGAAAAGCCACAGATAGAGCAGCCAGAAGCTGAAGGCATCGAGGTCCAGAGGAAGGGGGAGCAGATGCTGACATGTGTCTGATTGCCCATAGCTGCAGCTCGGAGACAAAGGATCCCCTGATGATTCCACGATTTGGACACTTTTATGGCCTCAGAACTATAAGCTTTTAATCTAATAAATTCCCATTGTAAAAGCCAACCCATTTCTGGTATATTGCTTTGACGCATTTGGCAAACCAAAACAGGCAGCACCGTCTCTTCAGCTGCAAAGCCCAGAATTATCCACAGACACTCCCTCTGCCTCTGCCCCTTCCTTAGCTAAAGCCTGTCATTATTCTATCAAGTTTGCCTTCTACATAACTCACAAATCAGTTCAATTTTCTTCATCTTCCCTATCAGCTTCTTGATCCAAACTACCATTTTCTCTTGCCTGATCTTGCAAAGCATCTTCCCTCTCTATAATTTATTTTCTATGCTGAAGACACATTGATCTTCTCAGTCTTAAAATTATATCAGCCCCGCAAGCCACTTGTCCACAGTCATATCTTTTTGTGTTTCTACTTCATATCAGCTTCATAACACCTGTCACAGTTGCAATTATGCTTTATTTGAATGCTTATTTGATTTTTCTTTCATCCTCAAACAACTCTTAGTTCCAAAAGACATTTGCCACATATTTTATCCCCAGGAGCTAGCATAATGCAATGTAAAGAGCCACTTATCATATTAGTTTAATAAATTAATAATAGATGGATAGTAAAGCCTCTAGTTTGGTAGCAAGAAATATATAGTCAAAGAGTTCATGGGGTTAGATGAGATTATCCAAGGAAAACAAATATAATGGCAGAAATGCAGATTAAGTGGAGGTATAAAGAGATTGAAATAAAAAGTCAGAGGAAAGTAGGTAAACGATAAGATATTCATGTCATAAAACCAGGGAAGGAGAGAAAACATATTTATCAACTATGTAAATACCTCAAAGAAGTCTAGAAGGAAAATGGAAATTATTGTCTTAGAATAATTCATTTTACCTCTTTACTGTATTTTCTACCTAACCTTTTAGTCATGCAAGCATCACATTTTGATCTTTAAAGTTTTCTATTGTCTTATCATATACATGGAATGTTCTCAAGATGTTACATATTCATTCAAGCATCCACTGTAATTCTACTAGTTCTGTTAAGATATTTTTGGAAATTGCAAAGAAAAAATTCCCTTAGTCTCAGCCTCATTTAAATACTTATTTTCTATAATATTCTCACTAATTTCTCTGAAAAAATACATTTTGCAATATCTCATATATTCAAACAATGAATTTAGTTTCCTGTCCTATATTTTACTTCTGCCTGCATCACTGTGATTTGACTCAGATGTATGATTATGTATATCAAGAACCAGAACCGTTGAATGTGCTTTATCAAACAATCATTATAAGCATACACTTAATAAATGCCTTACGGTGTTGGCAGTGTTAAAAACTTCATAGCATAAACAGTCAGAAACCTGCACTTCTTCTAAGGAAATAATAGTATAATTTTCTTAGAAATGAAAGTATACTGGTCAAATGATTTAATTTAGTCTTTTAACATTTTATAAATCTGAAATTTGTAAGGCACAAAATAGTAACATTTTCGTATATGAATGGCTCACATTTAAAATAAAATTAAATAGTTCTATTACTAGGGAGAAATGCTCATGGCCCCTATGATTTGAAGCTATGCACATTTGTTAAAAGTTCTTTTAAACATTTTTTCTACATGAATTGCACATGAGGCTCAAAGCTTTGTCCAAACTAAATTCACAGAACATCATAATAATTTAAAACAAGAGTATTTTGGAAAAGATGTAAGGGAAAAAGTGTATATGTTTATATAAGTGTGTGTATGTGTGCGTGTGTATAATTGGGAGACATTCGTGAAATAATATTGATTCTTGAGTTAAATCAAATTATCTCTGGCTTAATAAAAGCTTTATAAAAAAAGGATTTATCTAAACAGAACTATGCCAATAGTCTCTGGCTCACTGAACCACTGAAAGCTTTGAAGGAAGTATAATTTTCAAGAATTTTTAGTCTTTAAGTAGTGGTTATACAAACTTTTAATTAAAAAAAAAAAATTCTGTTCCCTCCCTGAGACTACATGTCAAATCAGTGGGCTAGTGGGAATGATATGCATGTATATCTAAGCAAATAATCCTATAATTAGAGCATTGAAAATGTTAGGGTGATCTGTAGGGATGGGGGATGATGGGGTTGTTGGTTTCCAGAGTTTCAGACTCTATTGTAGAGTAAATTCAAGGTGTAAAAGGGAAAAAGTAATAAATCAATTCTGCAATTGGCTGACTAGAGGGAGAAACAACAACCCCAGAAAAAGAATCAATTACACTAAATAGCATTGGAAACTTGGGATCGCCAAATTTTAAAATTAAATGTTTACTAGCTACATATAAAGAAAATTACATAAGAAAACTGTCGTATTAGTCTTTCAAGCCTTATTAGGTCATGCAGATCAACTACGTCAGTTCTAAAACTATACAAACTATAACATAATGTCTCTAGTTTCTACTTTCAATGAGATGAAACAAAAAGAGTAGCAAATGTGCCTCTGGGATGAAGTTCTCCATTTATTTTTCACCCACTCACTATGCAGGAAAACTTTAATGTTTAAGAGATAGTCATTTCCTTTGGAAAGCTCAGATTATTATAGCCCAAATGTAGCTGTGGACTTCATGAAATTCACATACAATTTTTGCTAACAATGAATTAAAATAGATTCAAATGTCATGAATATTGTGCATTTTATAATATCACTCTAAAAATGCCCATACATTTAATAAATTGCTTTTAATTAAGCTTATAACCTTAATAACTAGATCTATGTAAAATATGTTGTAGTCTGTTGCAAATTGTTTGCTCTAAAACCATTTGATGCCTGCCCTAAGGCAAGACAAGGATACTGAAAAATAAGGCTTAAATGTCACCATTTTTACAATGTTATGTACTCTGTATATTATAATAATATTACATATTCAAAGGCCCAAATAAATGACCATATTTTAGAGTCAGGTTATTTCCAGAATTAACAAACTATGACTCTGGTAAGCTTTCAAACCAGTGACCATCTATCTTAAATTAAATATTGATTATTTAACATATACAATAAAAGGTAAATTTAGGAAAATTTTCTAGGGAAAAAATCATAACTGTAATAGAGATTATTTGGAGTATCAATGTGGAGAAAATAGATCCTCCCAAAACAGAACTATCTCATCTTCCCACCATCAAATCCATTAAACTTCTGGGCCAATATGCTTATAGAATGTCTCTTCCCTCCTGTTACATTGGAAGAATGGCTTCTGCCCCCATCAAAGGCAAGCTCTTTCCTTGTGTTCTGGATTCCATCATTCTTTCAATAACCTCTCCAGCAATTATTCCCTTTCTCATCTATATCAATATCCCTGTCTCTCCTGAATCATTTACATTAACATAAAACATGGCTTAATCATACCCATCCTTAAAAATTTTTTTTAAAAACTCCTTTGACTGTAGGCCCTTTTCAGTTATCACTCAATCTCTAAGCTGTTCACTGCAAAACTCTAAAAAATAGTTGTTTCTGCTTACCTCCACTAATTCACCTTCTCTCTTCTCAGCCCACTCCACCCAGGCATTTGACTACACCCTTCCACTGAAATAGCCCCCACCAAAGTAATGAAGGACATTTATATGCCAAAAACAATGACAAAATTTTATCGTCTTACTTGACCACCTCTTAGCAGCATTTGATAGGTTGACCATTCTTTCTTTTTGAAATGTTTTTCTACTCTACATGTATATAGCATTGCTCTCATCTCATTTCCCCACACCTGCTAATTCTCAGTGTCATTTTCTGGCTCTTCCATCCATTCCAGGTCTCTAAATTTTTGAATGTCCTCGAAATTTGCCTTAGGACTTTATTCTTTTTATCTATATTCTCTGCCTAGTAAACTCATCCAAATCCATGGCTTTATATACCATTTAGTTGCTGGTAACATTGAGATTTTATTTCCAGCCTAGATTTCTCCCCTAAATTCCAAACCAAGATATGTAAACAGCCACTCAGATTCTCCAATTGGTTATCTAATAATAGGCATCATAAAATTAACATAGTCAAAACAGATCTATTGTATTATTGATTCCTGAAATATGCATTCCTCAAGAGTTCCCCTGGCACAGTAAATGGCACTATCACCCCAATTGCTAAATTCTAAAACCTAGTAGTCACCTTAATTCCCTCTTTTATTTTTCTGCATACAACCAATCAATAAGTCCTGTCTATCTGCCTCAAAACAAGAACATGATTCAGTAACTTCACTCCATCCCAACTACTACTACCTTGAGTTTTATCCTTGCTGGCATACTACCTAAACTCCTCAACCTTTCTGCTTGCCTCCACTCTAACCATTTCCCCCTCATCTCACACCATACACAGCACCAGTGAGATCAAACTTTCTAAAGTATAAATCAGATCATGTCGTTTCTGTGCTTAAGATTCTCCAATGCCTTTCTGTTACACTGAGCATAAAATCCAAGTTCCTTAAAATCTACATGATTTGACTGCTGACTTCAGATCTCACCTCTCTCTATACTCCCCTTCATTCACTACATCTTAGTCATACTACTCTTAACACCATTTCTTGAAAATGCCATGCTTGCTGCTATCTCAGGGGCTTTTCACTCACTGTTCCTTCTGCTTGGGACTCCTCCCAACTCCATATCTGCTTAGAATATTTCTCCCTCCCAACTCTATAGCTTCCCTCTTGATGTCATTTAAGTCCCAACAGATGTCACCTCTTAAATTGAATTCCTTGTGTACAATAACCAAAGCAACCAACCACTTCCTATTCAATTTTCTAATTTTATGTTTTCTATAGCATCTAAATATAGATGAAATTAATTATTCCACTTTTATTTTGTCTTTCCTTTTTCCTTTCTTCCTTCTCTAAAATATAAATCCTATAAGGTCATGGACTCGGCAGTATTCCAGCCCCCAGTGTTTCTAGCAACTAGAATAGTTCTAGGCTTGAGCAGGTACACAAGAAATATGTATTGAGTGATTCAAAATGGTATTTGAACAAGAAAATAAGCAGCTCTGTCATTTAGGAGACTTTTGTAGTAATTTATTTAAGATATAATGGTGGTTTGACTCAAGGTAAATAAATGATAGTTGTGAGAGTGAAAAGTGAATTGATTTCACTGAATGGATGGTGTTGCCAGTCACTTTTGAAGGATATACCAATGGGAAAGGAAGATTAATGAAGATATTTTTTGAGAGAAGTTACACCATTGTGGCTAAAAATATGGGCTTAAGAGTTTCTAGAGCTGTCTGGGCTTGCTGGTTCTATTGCCTCACTATGGACTCTTTCTTTTGACTCTATTGAATCTGATTTCTACTCTTACTATGACACTAATTTTGTTTTTGTCAAATACTTGGGGCCAAATGCAATTGATATGTTTTCTGTCCTTGCCTTGCTTGGCCATTAATGATCACTTGCTCCTTCTTGGAAGACCTCATCGTGGATTCCTGTGATACCACACTCTTCTGCCTTTCTTCCCACCTTTCTAGCTGCTCTTTCTATTAAAAGTTGGGCAAAGTCCAAACTTTCTCTTATGATTTAAAAGACCTTCCAGAATCCAGTCTCTTCCCATATTTCCAGCAGTAACTCCTGCGTTTTCAACCATCTGTGGTTTACTCAGTTTTACTAAACATTTTTTACTTCCAATCTCTAACCCTACATTTAAATCTTACTCACACTACTTGCTCCAAGAAGCAGTCTCTATTCCCAAGTCTGGATTACTTCTACTGAATCAACTAACCAAGGTAAGATGTTTTTTCTCTAAAGTACATTGAGGGCTTTGTCTGCATGTGAAATTCTTGATTGACCTGATAATGAAGAAAACCCAACCTTTTTATTTAGAAAACTTCAGTAAAATAGATCTCCATATACACATACTTTTCTGTTGCTCTAAATTTTTCATCACATTATTTCTGATTATTTTTCTGTAGGTTAGTCAAATTACAGTTTCAGCATGAGTATTGCTGAATAAGCATCTTCATTATTTTCCATTTGAAACATTTTAAGGCTTTCAGAAGACTATATTCAATATTACATTAATGAAGTATAAAATAAATATTTGTTTCCAAATAATATAAGCGATCTTTATTTATTTGATCCAGGGCACGTTTTAATAAAGCAAAGCATATTCTCTTTCAATGATCCAAATTTGTATCTCTCTGTTTATGTGGTTTCTATCACATCTCCCAAAATAATTCTATAGGGAAGATATTGGTCAATATCTTCTAAAGGTAGAAAAAATCAGGACAAACCTTGGAGATCATACAGTATTTGGACTTGGAGGAGTGTACAAGTAAGTCAGGCTGAAAAGAAGCAGGAAGTTTCAACAAAGTTGGACATAGCAAGTATAAGCATTTTCTTTGCAAGAGATATGTAGAACCCAAAATGTTTAACCATTTGGCTGCTACAAAAAATTAAAAAAGAAGCAAATGGGAATAAAAATATTTTTCCAAGCATAATTCGGTAGTATAAATAATAAAGAACTATATTACATCCCTCATGAGTACTTTTCAGGAACAGTATTAAAAGTTATATCATTAGTATTAACTATGCATTAAATGTATACACATTTTTAGCTGTTAGAAGAAATGTACTCACGCTCACTTTTCCACTGCGATTATCTTCTTCTCTCAGTGCTAGGGCCTTCAGAAAACTGTCTTGCAGGTCTTTTCCAACACTTGTTAGTGTCCTGTAAAAAGCAGGCCTTCAGTTATAATATATTAGATAACAAATATGTTTAAAACACTCTAGGGCCAACAACCATGTTTATTTTTTCCAAGTGGCAATTCTCTTATAACATGAAAACAACATACACACAATCATTATAATCTACTAGATTCCTCCATTATATTCCATACAGCTATAAAGTCTTTATTTGCAAATAATTAGAATCAAGTCTATAAATAATATATATGTCCATATGAACACTGATGGCAGGTATTAATTTTACTCACTCTATTTTATTCTTTTTATCACACCATTAAAATGTAACATATTTATACATAGCGCTTCCCAAAATAATTTTAAATTACCTATAATATAAGTACAATATGAATATAGCATGGTATATTGAAATAGTAGAAGCTTAAACCAATATAGTTACAGGAATAAAACATTAATTTTACCTCTGTGAGTGCAGATAATCAAGGCAAGAGAGAAGACTAGGTTGAATTATCTTTGTCAGATAAGCATTGAGGGGAGCAGATGTGGCTCAAGCAATTGAGCGCCTGCTTCCCAATGGGAGGGGGGTGTCCTGAGGGTCCCTGGTGTCCCTGGTTCGGTTCCCTGTTCCTGGTGCCTCCCAAACAACAACAACGAAGGGAACAAATAACAGGGAAAACGGACGAGGAGGCCAGCCTAGGGTAGCTGATGTGGATCAATGGTTGAGCACCAGTTTCCTACATAGGAGGTCCCGGCTCAGCCACCAGTCCCCCGTATCAAAAAAAAAAAGAAAAAAGAAAAAAAAAAAAAAAAAAAAAAAAAAAAAAAAAAAAAAAAAAGGAAGCATTAGGAATTCAAGAGAAAAATTACTTTCTCTAGAATTTTTAAGAGGAACATTATCAAAAGATCTCAATCAAGCAACATTGAGCCACTTAATGAAGAATGTGTTCAAGAGTGATTTGTGAAATAAAATTCTTTCTTCACATGGCAGTTTCCAGTATATTCAACAAAATTTTATTATGCATCTGCTATGTACCAGAAACTGTACCAGGCACAAAGATGAATAAGACATAGTTCCTATTTTCAAGTTGCCTATGGTCTCATAGTGAGGAAGAGAAATATCAACATTATAATGGCATACCATGTGATAAATGTAATAGGATATGGACAGACTTTCAGAGGAGAGCCCATAAGAGACTATAAAAAGGATATCCTACCCATTCACAAAAACTCTTAATCTTAAACTTAAAAGCAATTATTCTTGCACTAAATATTAAAAGATGAGATGACATTAGCCAGTTTGGGGTAGGGAAGATGGAATGAGGAATCAGTCACTAAAAAGGAATAAAAGGATAGAGATGAAAAACTGCAAGGTGCCCTTGGGAAACTGAAAGTAGTCAGAAATTAAATATAAAAAATGGTGGAGAACCATATCATATTAATAAAAGCTAACACTCTTATAGGCGTACTGTTCTATATATTTACTAAGGCCACCCAGTTAGTAGGAGCAAAAGCTGCATTCAATCCCAGGCAATCTGTTTCTAGAGTCGATTTTTGCAACCACTAGGCCATGCTTCCTTTCAGGGAAGGCCTTGTATGCTACTAAAGGAGCTTGAACCTTGTCTTCCAGAAGGTATTGAACCCACAAGGGTTTTATCCAAGGAAAGAAGATGCTCAAATTTGTGTTTTAGAAAGAATACTTGGCAGCTGTAGGAAATATAGCCAGGAAGAAAGCCACATTGGCTGGACTAATTAGGCGGTCCTTACAAAATTTTTGCAAAAAATGATAAACAGGCCTAATCTGAAGCAGTGTGTGAGGATAGAATGGAAGGGATAGGTTTGGGAAACGCGTAAGAGGTAAAATGAACCTGGTGATTGCGTAGATGTGAAGGATACATTACTACCAGAATTCATTAAAACAATATAAATGTGCATCACGTATAACCAACTGGTTTTTTTGTTGACCTAGAAACACAGCCCTTTAAATTGATCATAATTTTTCTGCTTTTGCTTTTCTAGCTTTAACTTCCTTAGCTTGCAGTATCAATATCAACTAATAATCCAAACACCTAAAATACACTTAGAAAATACCACTAATTAGTAGCAAATGAAAGAATAAGAAATTTGAGAATATTTGTATCCATTATTCTATCTAAGTCAGTCTCCCATATTACAATATTGCCTCTACACTATGATAAATAAATCTCTAAGTATCAAATTGGTTTGGTTGCTTGCTCAAAAAACATGTATTGTTTCTCTATTGCTCTCAAGATAATTTCTTAATTACTTAACCAAGAATGTAATGTTCTCCATAATTTCCACCTAATTTTTAGCCTATGGTCTGTATTTAAAACCAGAATCTGTTAGAAATATTCTGTGAAGTTTGAGCAGAGAATTAGATACCATGACTTGGTTTTACATGTTCATCAGTCAGGACAGATTAGGTCATACTATATAACAAATGACTCAAATCTCAGTGGTTTACAAAAACAAAGGGTTATTTCTCAATAACAAAGTTGACTGTGGATCTTCACCTGGGCGGGACTAATTCAAGGCTGAAACAGCCTCTAACTGAAACATTTTTGCTTATTATACAGAGGGAAGAGTACCTGGCATCACAGTAGCTCTTAGAATTTCTGCTTTGAAAATGGCTCATACCACTTTCACTCACATGTTATTGGCTGTTGCAGTTGGGCACTTTGATGTAATTATGAATTCCAAAAATATAATTGGATCATGCTTGTAAACTGATCTGTCAGTCTGGGCATGATTAAGTTATGATTAGGGCGTTGACTGGGACATGTCAGTAGGGTGCTGAGCCCCACCCCTTGGTGGGTGGGGAATCAAATATGAAAGCATGGCAAGAACAGAGTTGAAGCAGTCTTTTGAGAAGCAGTTTTGATGTTGGAAAGAAGGCCCCAGGAGAAGAGAAGCAAGCCGTTCGCCTGATCGTCTACAGCTGACCTTGTGGAGGAAACAGGAGCTAAGCCCGGAAAGAAATGCAGCCCCGGGAAGAGAGGAACCTAGAAGCCTGAACCCTGGCAAACGCCAGCAGCTGTCTTGCTCTAACACGTGGCAATGGACTGTGGTGAGAGGAGAAACTTAATGCTTTATGGCCTGGTAACTGTGGACTTCTACCCCAAATAAATACCCTTTATAAAGACCAACCCATTTTTGGTATTTCACATTAGCACCCCTTTGGCTGACTAATACATTGGCCAAAGCTAGCATCATGACCATGCCTGAAATCAATGGGGTGAGAAAGTATAGTCCTGCAGAGAGAGAACAGTGAATATTTATGAGAAGTAGCCCATGCATCTCTTTCTTCCTATGACATATCCAAAGTTTGAGAGTAGATGGCTCTCAAATTGTTAACAATAACAATAAAGAAAACAATTTCTGAGTGAATTTTTAAAGTATAGAAAATAATTAAATGTGGTTTATTTCAATGTAACCAAGTAAAGACCTTTGTGAAAATTAAGGTCACTAATCATACCTCCAACACAGAACTTCCCCCACCCCCACCCCCATACCTACCAGCACATCCTAAAAATTGCAGTTGAAGGCATGAAATAGGCTTTGGTAGTTGATCTTCAGTGATAGTTGTGGACACCTGTTGTTTTTGCCTGCCCAACATTATACTCCCCCCTTTTTATTGGTAACAGAACCGATTTTGATTTGGGTAATGGTTCTGCCCAGATTCTAAGTCATAGTCAATTAAGGTATTTGCTTCCATACAACTCTTAACCCCCAAAGCTCAGCTAACAGATGTCTCAATTTTAACAATCTGAAAAATTGTTACCTCCTGAGAATTTAAATCATGAAAAGGGAAGTTCAACAGTGAAACACAGAGTCTTAAGGGCTGTCTTTAATTCCTGCTGCATAGCTTTATCATTCAAGTTTTCATTCGAATCTCTGATAATCAGTGTTCTTCCAATAAATTCTCCCTTTTAGTTAAGTTCATCAGAATTCGTTTCTATTGCTCCCAACTAAAACCTATATCTGATACAATGGCTATCTACCCTTTAAGGTACTTGAGAATTTCTTAGGGTTTCCACATGGTAAGTCATCTCTCCATCCCACCTCTAAACCTCTAAACACACCTTGTTTGTTGTAAATATTTAGAACATTGTAGATAAGTAAATATTTAGAACATTATAGATAAATTAAAGTCCAATTTGATCATCACCCACAATCCTAAACACCAAAGATAACCGTCATCAGTTTTATATGCATTCTTCAAGTTTAGTTTCAATACAATTATATGCATACGAGTGTGTTGATAAAAAGTATATAGTATCATTTGGTGAGTAGTTCATTTTACTACATATTTTGCAGCTCTTTCTTTGTGGTGGTGGTTGTTCCTGGAAGTGGATGTGGTCTTAGTTTGCCAAAGGGCTGCCAATGCAAAGTACAAGAATTGTGTTGGCTTTTATAATGGGAAGTAAGGTTAAAGCTTATCGTTGCAAGGCCATGAAATGTCCAAATCAAGGCACCATCTGAGATGTTTTCTGACCAAAGTCAGCTACTGTTGATCTTAGTGTCCTGCCACATGGAGATCAGGCAAGATAGTCTGCTGGCCTCCATCTACTTTCTCCTTGAACTCACCTGTAGCCGATCCGTTATCTCTCCCTAGGCCTCAGCTCCTTGAGCACCGCGGGGCCTCTCTCCTTGAGCTCAGCTGTGGGCAAACCTGGAGTCCTTACTCTCCGTGACTCTGTTTATATCAGACCCGGCAAGAGGGTGGAGACCCAAGCTGGCTCATGCCTCTCTGACACAGTCCAATCAAAAAGGTTCAAACCCACAGTAATGAATTAATTAAAAAACCTAATATTTTTCTTTTGGGGAGTTATAAAAGAACTTCAAACTGTCACAGATGTTTATGAGAGTGCCAAGGAAGAACAAAATAATCTCCAGGTATACCAGACAAGAAATGCCAGAGGAGTAAAGTGTTTCTAGGTGGCATTCACTAATAGGAAAGAACTCCTAATATCCTAGTTTTGATGCGGGTGGCTCATATTTTCAGCAGATATCTGAGCTATAAAGGGAAAGGAAATAATGGGCAGTAGAATTCTTGGTGCCACTGGACAGTTACTATGGAAGACACTATTTGATGTTTTCTATATCTGCTCTCCCCATATTTCCTTAAAATGGAAGCCCCAAGTTTTACCTGGGCTTATAGCTGCCCAGAATGCTCTATTCTATTTCCTAGACTTTCTTGCAACTAGATGTATCCGTGTAACTAATTTTTGCAAAATTGGATCCAGGTGAAATGATATGCAACTTCTAGGAAGTATCCTTAAAAGAGGAGGGGGGTACCATTTTTCCTGTACTGGAATGTAGATATAATGATTAGCTCCAAACTGCCACCTTCACCTTAAATTGGAGGCCACTATTATGGATAAATAAGAGAAAAGGTGTAGGGAATACCAATCCAGCCTTGATTGACAACCTCTGTACTTCTTGAATATGAGACTGAAAATAATTTTGATTTTGTCTGAGTCACTGTCATTTTGGATTTTTCTATTATTTTCAACAGATATATTAACCATATTAAATTTGCTTACCCTTCTGAAAAAGATGGTGTTGTGGGATTGGCTTGGTGATCAAATTGAACTTCAGTCTTATCTCTAATATTTTAAGGATTTACCAGGAGACATTATTAGTTCTGTAATTAAGATGAATTATTTTTTACAACAGTCAGAAAATTAAGCCTTTTAAATAGAAGCATAAGATAATGAAAATTCCCACTGAGTTACCAAATGTTTAGATCAAGTCAACATTTTCTGAGCCAAAGTTTCATGGTGGGCTAAATGAAGTAAGCCCCCTAACAGCTGTAATACTTGTGATTTTAAAAAATTATCACATTGTATCATCAACCATTATTTATAATGAGTCTAAGGAATGAGACTATTACACTGAAAATACATTAAAATCATACGGTTCCTTTCTTACTATTACTCACATCTTGTACTCACAGAATTGAATCACTTCCTATAAGCTCTATGAGGAAGATAGAAATATTTTTATTATATAAATTGGCAACAGAAAGGAAAAAAGTCTGTGACCCCAAAGCTATTTCCAACTGAGAAAAAAGTTATATAAATAATCATTCGTATACCACACTACATCTGAAAACCTGAAAATTTCTCATGCAGAGTGTGTGGTAAGAAATTCTAAAATCTTTAATTTGTATTATTCTTATTTAACTAGGTTTGTTTAAAAGTCAGTGACCTGAGAAGCCTTGCTTAAATAAATGTTAAAAAAAAAAAAAAAAAAAA
>JAQZBX010000446.1:21252-90713 GCA_029593785.1 Cabassous unicinctus | reverse complement strand
AATGACTCTAAACATATTCTTAACCCTCAACAATTAGGCTACCAGTTTTCTGATTTAAGAATTTTGTTTATGTATCACACATTTTCACATTATTAGATTAACACTCCAGGAGAAAGAATAAATAATACAAAATTAATAAATTTGGAAAACTGTTAAAATAGAAACATGGACTAACATGCAATTTTCTGGACCTTAAGACTTCATTTATTTTTAAAGATTGTAATTTCTTTGAGTAAATACTTATGACCTAGTAATCATTAATCTTAGAATTTTAAATGTATGATTGTTAGTGTTCTAATAGGCAAGGTTTAATTAACCATTAAGATGTGTTCTAATAAGTAGTTTCTGAATAATCCCACAAAAGTCAGGTCTGCGTTGAAATCTATTTTAATAGAAATAATTTTTATCTATTTGGCACCATCTTTTTAGTAGTCTCTGTGCTAAGCACTTTGTAAATGTTTTCAATTATGCTCAAATCAAGCTCTAAAAGAGCATATGTTTATTTCCACTTTAGAGATGAATTGAGACTCATAGAGTTTAAATGGCTTGATTATAATCATCTGGTAATTGAGCTTTTAATCTAAACCTCACTGATAAGATATTTATTCTATTATACTGAAATCTTACATTATGGAAAAATATCATATGTATTTCATAATATTTTCACATCATAGAAATAATGAAAATACTCTGGGAAGAAGAAACTTAAACTAGCAGGGCTATATTGAATGGGAGCATGTCTGCAACCTTCATCTGGAGTTGCCCGTAGGAATTTTTATCAGAGTCCGGAGGTCCTGAGACATCATGGAAAGGTAAACAGCCATTAACTCTCCACTGGAATTCTGATTAAATTCTCTGTTCAGAAGTACTTTTGATTTTTTGGAAAACCAGTGAACTCTGACATAGCCAACATTTTACATTCCCAGAATTTACATACTTCCCATTAACACTTACTTGAATATGTAATTCAAACTCTCTGTGCCTTGGTTGCTTTAAAACGATGTTTTATACACAGTTTGGAAAAATTTAGTGGAGAGTAAAGTCACCAATATTAGATGAGTAGACGTTTATTATAGAAGTTCTACAATTTTACCTTCTTAAGAAACAAGCAGTAGAGCAATGAAGTGGATGTAGCTTAGTGGTTGAGCACATCCTTTGAGTGTAAGAGGTCCCAGATTCAATTCCCAGTACCTCCTAAAAAAAAACAAAAACACACACACACACACACAAAAAAACAAAAAAACAAGCAAATATTATCTATGAATAAAGTTTTCAGAAATCGTTTTATTTCCCATGGACAAATTTACTGAGAGAACTATTTGCATGGCTCAAATAACATAATTTTGGTTTTTAGAGACCAAAATGGAAAATTGCTTGCAAAATTGTTAAAAATATATTATTTGAATTATATTAATGTGTGAAGTTTTAGACATTTCATTTGACAATTAAGTATGGGAGAGTGTTTCTAACATATTCCAATGAAAAGTGCCTGTTGCTCTCTTGGAGAAAGATCATCTTGTGCATTTGCTCCAGGACATGATACCGCTTTTGCTTTGTTCTTTATATAAATTGGAGGAAAAAATCCTACTTTTCTTCAAGTAAAATATTCATAAATATCTCTCACATTAGTAAATCTTCACATTTCTTCTTGTATGTTGAGTTTCAGGATTTATTTCCCATATTTTATTTATTTTCTTGCTATATTATCTTGCTTGCCTTATCACCTCTTTTGTACAACTGGGAACTACTTCAAGTTTTTCTTTATCATGGAGGGTAAATTAGCAAGTTTTCACCTCCTGTTTACCATTTGCTAGATTAAGTTATTGAAGTCAGCTGTTGGATAGCCTCCAGGTCTCTTTAACAAGGTGCAATGGATTTCAAGCCAAATCACCACAAAAGGGCCCAAACGGCAAAAACCATGGCGTAGGGATTTGACTTGGCATGGAGAAAAACATTCCTTATCTTGAATATGAATTTATATTAAAATAATATGCTCATTATAAGATCATCCTAACATTTATAAGTGTGAAATATAACACACATACATAAAAATGGGGCAACACTTAAATATAGAGTTAAATCAATTATACAAAGCCAACCCCTGTAACTCACCACCTAGGTCAAGAAATAGAATAATGACTACTTCCCAGAACCCCCAATTTTGTGTTCCCCATTCCAGAGGTAACCACTTTCTCACTTTTATGATATTCACCTCTGTGATTTTCCTTATCTCAGCCTCTGACTTATATGGTCACTTCATTCTTTCACTTAATATTTTTGTGTTCCATACATGTTGATGCATGTAACTGTACCTTATTTCATTGTTATATTATCTTGTGTGAATATGCCACTGTTTATTTATCCTTTCTATGATTTCTGGACCTCAACGTTATTTATCATTTGGGACTATTTTAAACATGCCACTAGAATTCCTGTGCATATACCCTGATGCCCATGAGTACAGGCTACTCTAAGGATTGGAGCTACAGGTGGCTTAGCTGTGGTATAGGATGTCAGTAACTTCAACTTTACAAAATAAGGCTAAATTGTTTCTGAAATGGTTCAGCCAATTTACACTCCCACTACCAGACCATGAGAGTTCCTTTTGTTCCACATCATGCCAAACATGTGGTAGTTCATGACTTTTTAATACCAGGCAACTCAGAGTGTGTGCTAATATCACTTTGTGCTTTTAATTTGCATTTTCCTCATGACTTTCTTTTTTTTTTTTTTGGCTTAACACAAGAGATTTATTGTATCATAGTTGAAGAAGCCAAAAGTTTTGCTTTCTCTCTTTCAGCACTGTATGCTGGTGCTGGCTTGCCATTAATCTTTGGGGATTACTGGTTTTCCTTTTACATGGTGATGCTCTCTCTTCTCTATTTTTTGTTAAATGATGTTCAAATTCTCCTCCACATGGCTTTATCTTCATACAGTATCATTGTGCTCCCTCTTTTTAAAGATTGTACCTCCATAAATTCTGTATATTCTGGTTGCTCTCCAAAGCCTTCAAATAGTTTTTTGACAATTTTAGCCAGGTTCTATCATTGCTTGTGGGGACTAATGGAGATTACTCAACAATAATCTCCTGCCAAATATGTTACCGGATTTTGTCTAGGTTCTTGACTTACGCTGCAGAAATGAATTTCAGAGCACATCAGGTTAGTTAGGTCCGTAATCTATTAAGGTAGGGAGGGAAGAGAAATGGGAGAAAATCACCGGTCCCCGGTACAGGGTCAGGGTCTGAAGAGTGATAAAGAGGGCTGATTTATAGACTACAATTTCCCATTATAGAGTATAAATGCCCAGGTCTTACTTGCATGTTATTCCATGCAAGGGGGACACAGTGAGAGCAGTGCACAGAAGCCAAGAGAACTGAGAGAGTGCGGAGAAGAGGCCTAGAGAGATTTCCTCATTACTTTTATATGATATTTGGCTATCTGGATTTCCTCTCATGCAAAATGCACATTCTAGTCTTTTCTCCACTTTACTATTGAGATATTTATTTCTTATATTTGTATGAGTTCTTCATATATTTTGATTTTTTAATTTTCATTTGATATATTCACTGTAAATCTATTCTCAAACTGTAGCTTGCGTTTTTGCTCTTTTAAGGACTTCTTCATTATTAGTTCTTAATTTGAGTGAATGCCAAGCTATCAAAATTTCCCTTTACAGTTACTGACTTTTCTCTGGTTTAAACAAATCCTTCTCCACCCTAAGTTTATCAATATATTGTCAGATATTATAATATGACTGTTTTTACAAAATATAACTACAAATAAACTAGAGAGACGGAAACAGAATAGCAACTATGTATGGCAGGGGAAGCATAGAGAGATTGAGATGTGATGAGTTTTGTTTGTTGGTTTGTCTCTTTTTTGTTTATTATTATTATTGTTATTGGAATAATGAAAATGCTCTAATAATGACTGAAGTGATGAATGCACAACTATATGATTACACTAAATACCATTGATTGCACCCTTTGCATGGATTTATGTTTTATTAATTTTACATATTAATGCATATTACTATTAATATGTATCAATAAAATTGATTTGTTAAAAAAAAAAAGGAAACACCTCCTTTTACTGAACATCATGAGAAGCAACCTAACAGAGTCGTCAGGAGCCTGGGCTCTAGAAATTGCTGCGTGAATGTGAATCCCAGCTCTGCCTACTGCTGGCTGCTGTGTGAACCCTGTGCCTCGCTGTCCTCAACTGTAAAACAGGGATAAAAACAGTACCTACTTCGGGAGGTGCTGTGACCGTTAAATAGGTAATGCATGTAAACTGCTCTAGGTACACTGCGAATGTCCCCTAACTTTTAGCGCTTTTCTGGGCTAGGTTCTTACATAGAGCCACATTTAATATATGCACTAACCCTGGGAACAGGGTGCTACTATTATCACCCCTATTTTACAGAAGAAATTGAGGCTAAGGAAAGTTTAGTAACTTGTCCAAGGACAGAAAGGCCTGGTTTTATTCTTGCTTTTACTATCTGATTCAAAGTCTGTGTTCCTCCTGCTATATATATATATTGGGTCCTGCATGGTCACATGTACCTACCAACAACCCACAGAACAAAACTAAAGAAAAATAATAAATAAAAATAAAATAAAATAAAACAAAATAAAATATACTGAAAAATCCCTGCAGTACCACTTTCATCATATAGTTTCTGCTTATCTGTCTTCATGTTAATAGCACACTCTTAATTACTGAGCATTCATAATAAATCTTGATGACCAGGAGAAGAATCTTATGATCTCTTCTTTAAAATGTCCTACTTCTTCTTTACATCTCCATATACATTTCTGATTTGTCAATTTCCATTAAAAAAAATGGGATTTTTGTTTGAATTTTCAATTTGAAGAGAATAAACATCTTTATAATATTGTCTTCCAATCATGAAGATGGTATATCTCACCACCTATTGATTCTTTTTTTAAAGTTTCTCAATAAAATATTAAAACAGAATTCTTATTCTGTTTTAACAAAAATGCACATCTTTTGTTAGTTGTATTTCTGGCTATGCGATATTAATGTTATGTGGAAAAGTTTTTTTTTTTGGTTTCCTTTCCTGCTTGTTGTGTTTATATAGAATAAAATGGAATTTGTGTATTTATTATGTATCCTGCAACTTTGCTAAACTCTCCCATTATTATTCAGTAGTAACTTCTATTCCCACCTATCTTTTTAATTTACATGCATATTTTTCATTTTCTCAACAGTCATTTCACCTTATGGCTCACCAGAATTCTTCCAAACCTGAACCTAATTCAAAATTTCTCAATTTTTTCCCCTCTTATCTTAGGTTATAATACCTTATTTCTTGATTTGCTATCAATCTCCTTGAATGATGTATTCCATTCAAGGTGCAGTTCCTTGGGTGGGGAGGTCTATGTGTTTTATTAGAGAAGTAGGTTTAGAGAAAAATCATGCAAAACACAGAGTTCCCATATACCACACTATGATTAACACCTTATATTAGTAGAGTACCTTTGTTGTAATTGGTGACAGAATGAAAGAATATTATTATAATTTTACTATTAACTATAGTTAATAGTTTAGTGTTAACTTTATTTTCTACGGTACTATGTTGTTTTTTAAATTTTTATTCTTATATACAGCCTAAAATTTCCTCTTTTAACCACAATTAATTCAATTGAGTTCAGTGTCAATCACATTCACAATGTTGTGCTATCATCACCACCATCTATTGTCAAAACCTTTCCATCACCCAAAACAGAAATCTGCACCAATTAAGCATTAACTCCCCATGCCCTATCCCTTAGCCCCAAACTGGTACTAGTAACTTTTTTTTTTCTGTTAAGGATGTGTAGTGCCTTTATTTTTTTTTAACAAATCAATTTTATTGTTACATATTAATAAAGAATAAATCCATCCAAAGTGTACAAGCAATGGTAGTATAATCACATAGATGTGCATTCATCATTTCAATCATTTTTAGAGCATTTTCATTATTCCTTTAATAATAATATTCCTGCTACTGAAACTCTGTGAATGTGTTTATTCTAATTATTTCATATTGATGAGATCATACAATATTTTTCCTTTTGCTTATGGCTTATTTCACTCAACAGGATATCTTCAAAGTTCATCTATGTTGTCGCATGTATCTGAACTTCATCCCTTTTTATGACTGAATAATATTCCATTGTATGCAGATAGCACATTTTGTTTATCCATTCATCTGTTGATAGACACTTAAGTTGCTTCTATCTTTGGACAATTGCAAATAATGCTGTTTCCTTGGCTTTGATAACCCTGAACCCTAAGCCCAGAAGTTCTTCCCTCCTCTCTTCACTTTACATACCTCTATACTCAGCTCAAAAATCATCTCTCCCATGAATCATTTTCTTCTTGCCATCCTTCCTCCTCACCATCCTTCCTCCTCCTCCTCACAAAGAAAACCAAGAAAACTGAGTACCTTGTACTCCCACTTAATCTGTAGTAAGGTCTCAGTAAATATTAGTTGTTGTAATTAATACTACAATTTGTATTAGAAAAGTGTAATCTACTATATTCACAGATTAAAGGAAAAAAATAATATCACCACAATAAATGCTGGAAAACTCGCTGAGTACCTTTCAACAATACTCATTTTTTAATTTTTTTCCCTTGGAAGTGAATGGAAAAATGATTTACATAACCTTGGTTGTAACTATTCTGGGATTAATTTTATACCCTTCTGGTATTCATGTAACAAAGGAAACAATAGGATGATACATGATTTGGGCATTTTTAAATTCACCAAATACTGATAACAAATGATTCAATTATAAATTTTAAAATGTATTTATCAACTCAAATTACACAATAGATGCAGTGGCTTCTATATAAAAAATGTAGACTAATTTGAAAAATCCGAATCCTCCTCACATAGTCCACTGTGTTTTCATAATATTAACTAATCAAGATGGCACATACTCATTGTTTTACCTTTTTAGAAACACACTTCTCACTATTTTTGTGTTCTTTTATTTTGCACCAACCATCTTTCCCCAAAAGTTATTGAAGTTTTTGTTTATTGCATTAGCAGAAAATAAATTTATAATTAAAACAAAGCAGATTACAAATTTTAAAAATTGAGATTTTCATTGATTTAATAATAATTCGTATGATATTTAATGACCCTGATATATTAGAATACAATGTAAAATTTAAAATACTACAACATATGTAACATAGTTGCAAAAAAACTGATGAAAATTTCAGACTATGTCATTCTTATCCCGCTTTTAACTTTTTTGGTGTGATTTAGTATGTACATATTTAAATAGCCTTTGTCAGCCAAAATAAAAGAAGGAAAAAAAAAAAAACAATAAGTGAGCAATCTCAAGTCCTTCAGTTTGAGCCCCAAATCAACAAGAGAATTCTCTTTTAATATCAGATTATTTTTTAAAGATCTAAGAGGAAAAAATAGTGGAGTTGAGTCTTGTATGTGGTTTTTGGATCTCCTGCCTTTTCTTGAGTTATTCCTGGTCACTTTTTGTTTTCTTTTAATTTAATTGAAATAATGTTCCATAGGAATCAGGTCAGTAAGAATTACATTTAGAAAGATTTATTGTTTAGGAACTTTCATACCACATACTATGATTGCCATGGAATTTTTAGAAGTCATTGATATATTCCATCTTCAGAAAAGGACAAGGATATTTGGGAAATAAAATTCATTTATTGGTGAGAAGAAATGAGAATCAAATTTCCATTGAGAAGAAAGTTGCCACTATTTTCCCCACCCTTTTACCAAATACAAAGTAAAGCTATCAGCATCCCTGGGAAAAATTTCTACTCTCAGAAGCCCCAGAAGAAAGACAAGAAGTGCTAACAATGCACACTAGACAGCTGTTTCTTTTCATTTTCTATTTTGGGGAAAACCCAAGTGGGAGTCCTAAAATCTATGTAGTCCTACATCAACAAAATGTACTCCCCTTGGGTGAAAACTTGGGCTTTTCTTTGGGAGGAAAAAAATGGGTTGGCTTCTGTGTGAGAAAGTATCTCTGAACTCTTTGTTTTTATACATTTGGCAAAAATCCCTAGTTCATTCTTAAATATGATAGGTTAAGATGTTCTCACACTTAGGGGAAAAAAGGTTGCTTAGAGAGGAAAGAGATATTCTCAGTCTCTGAATGGGTGTAATTTTATTCCTTAAGCACTTTACTTTCTTCTGGGAGACAGATAAATCTTTTGTCCTGATTTGGAATGTATTTCCTGATCTCCTGGCTATTATTTCTGCAGTTAAAGCCAAAAGCAAGGAAAATAACCATTTAGTCTGTACGGTAAACTACCTGTTTGGTATGCCTACTTCCAGACTCCTTTATATATGTGGTACTCAATCTCATTATTTTATAGCATTCTGAGATTGATCTTGCATTGCCCCTTAAGCCAATGAGGCTTTAGAAAGCTGAAGGCTTTGATGCTCAATGGTTTTATGCTATATGTCTGGTCTCTATGAGGCATTTCCAATTAAATAATAATTTTTTAAAGCTACTGAAGGAGATGGAGAATTTGATACAATGGAATTCCAGAGGGTAACTCCCCACCAGAGAAAAGCAATAAAAGTGGGAATCCACATTTCATATCTCTCTGTCATGCATCAGGAAGGGTTGGGTGCTTGAGTGCTCAGAGCAGAAGTGTATATGAATGGCTGGGGGTGGGAAAGACTGTATGGCAGAGAAGGGCTGTCAGTGTGGGCCTTTGGAGAGAAAAATACCCAAAGAAGACTGTTAGGAAGGTTTGATGTACGATGCCCTCTTTATAAACCCCTGTGTTACTCCTTTAAAAAAACTTGCAGTGCTGATTTATCAATTTCTTCAAGGTTTTTGAAAAAAGTTTTTAAATATATTTATTGGTTTTTGTGAAAATAGAGGCAGATTTTAACACTCGAGTATATGTGGGGAGCTACTGTACTATTCAGATGTAGCTCAAACTAAATCATTACTCTAAAATTAAGCTATCACTTGGTATGGTGAAACCAAATTCTGGGCTTATGATGGAGGGGAGTGATCTTCAATCCCTATGAGCTGGGAAAACCCTTTGAATACCATCTACAGATAGGCATTATAAACACTGGGGAATATGATATTTAGGAATGGATGTTTGAAACAGAGAACTAGATATTTGAGGCATTATTCAGTTTCAATAAATTGAGAAAGTTTAAGAAACTCTTGATGGGAACCTGAAAATCAATCTTTAACTCCATCCTTGGATTTAACACTGGGCAAGTTCTTAAGAAAGTGGAGTTTTTCCTAGAAGGGAAAGAAGGTGACAGGCATCCTTAGTCTTGTCCAAGCACTTTGCCTTCCTTGAATGCCTGATACAGGGCCCCCTAAGAAGTGGGTTGCTGCTGTAGAACAAACCACTAAGAAAAGTTTGGAATCATGGTAGAAAACATTCACTAGAAAATACTGTAGAAAAATTGCTTGAGTGGAACGCAATGTCAGGTATGGAAGAAAATAAAATCTTCAAGTTGTGATTAGATGATGTCACTGCAATGTCACAGGTCTAGCAAGCCTTGGAGTTAGGGAACTGCTAGAGATCAAGATTCTGAAGGTACAGCTTTGGGAACTATTCATGGATTGGGACTTATTCGTAAACTTGAATTTCAAAGGCTTTTGTTTCAGAGACACATGCTTGAAAGCCCTAGGAAGACTATGAAATGCTTATTTAATACCTAATATGTACAGCCAAGTACAGCATGCATTATTTCATTTTATTTTCCTACTGAGTTCTATGTGATAAGTACTATTATTATCTACCCCCATAAATATGTGAGAAAATTGAGGCAGAGGGAGGATGAGTAACTTGCACAGGGTCAAGTGAGTTAAGGAGCTATGTTTCATCACAGAGGTTCTTGTTCCAGAATTAAAACTATTAACCACTGCACTATACTGCCCATATACTAAAAGGGTGAGTTACTGAGAAACATATTTTCAGTTCCTAAACACACATAAATCAGAAGAGGGAAAATGCTCATTAAACTCCTGAGGCAGGCCATATGCAAGGTATGGTGGGATGCAGTTTGGTGAATTCAAGGTGGCAAGATATGGACATTACTGAATTAAATTAACTTACATCCAACATCCAAGGGGACACCAGAGTTCTTTTTGTTAGTGGAACAAATTGGAGTGAAAAAAAATCAGTACTATGAAGCAGTCAGGGTACAGGAGAAAGCAATGGCAATGGGTCAGGAAGAAGAAATGTTTACTTGGGGACTTAAGTAATGCAAGGGATATCACAGAGCAGTTGTTCTCAAAATTCAGTGTGTCAGTATAACCTAGAGAACTTATTAAAACAGAGCTTTCCATCCCCTCTCTACCCCACCCCCAGCCTGCCTTTCTGATTCCACAGGTATGGCTTGGGGCCTGAGAATATACATTTCTAACAAATTGCTAGGTCATGCTACTGAGGACCACATTTTGAGAACCACTATCTTAGAGTAAGCTTGATGCTCAGGTTTGAGGCTGAGCCACCTTATTTGTATGATCCATTGTAGTCACCTGAATTTCATCACTTGGTATAACAGAAACCCTCAGCCAGTTTGGTACCGATATGGTTACTTACCCAGGGCTCTCCAGAACTTTTTGAGCACGTGTGCCCTTGTTATATAAATCGCCCATTTGTAGAAAGACCCATTGCTGCCCATGTGGTACACTTATGTGAACAAAAACAGCAAAAAAAGATACCACTTCCTCTGGGGAGACAGAGCCCCAAACAAGGCCACCATTTATAGTTCTACACAGTCTGATTCAGATACCTCTAGAGGGTGCCCTTCATATCACAGTCATTGTTGACTTTCTGGTAGATGGCAGTCCAGTAACTTGAATACGGGTGCTGTTTTCTAACTTGCTAAAGTTCACCTTTTGGCTAAGGCTGGATTTCATCCAAATTTACCTCCTTGGTCAGGCAAACTCAGAGCTCAAGGACATTTATTTGCAGAGACAATTTTTCTGAGTTTTTTTTCTCCAGCCATACTTCAACTGTCCATGTATGGTCCTTCTTCCCAACCTGGAAACGATCAGCTTGAGACATATATTAAGGCTAGGAAAGTTAAGAATATGAAATTTCAAACTGACAAATTCACTTTCAGGACAGTTACAAATTCCCCAAGTCCAAGGTTTACTATAAAAGGCTTATGATAATAAAGTCTTTTCTATATTGAACCTTGGACTTGAAAATTTGTCTAGACTGAGAGAAGCAACTATATTACCAAAGGCATAAGGAAAGGACTACTAACCAACCCAGTAGATGAAGGAATAAGGGAGGATGGAGAGAATTGAGGGATTTTTGTGGTGAGGCAAGGTATATTCATCTCAAGTAAATAATATGTTTGTACCTTATGCTCTCTTTACCACCTATTCTGGAAGAGAATTATGTGATGTACCTACCTGTGTGGTCCCAAAGATAGACACACCCTACTACATCCTGTGTTCCCTGGAAAGTCAGTTGGGTCTTCTTCTTGGACTCCTCTTTTTAAAATTATTATATTATTATTTACAAAAGAGAACTCCAGAAATTCTGATGATTAAAATGCTCTCTCTCTTCACAAATAGATACAGCTAAGGATACTGACTCAAGTGAAACTGTCTGGGTTGGTATTCCAACCACTTACCAGTTGTTTTGCCCACCTATAAAATGTAAATAATAACTGTATCTAACTCATAGGGCAATAGGCAATAATGAGGAGTCAATGAGATAACCCATATTCATCAATGTGAAAAATACCCTTAACTGAGAAGTTTATGGTACATAAGGCTTTTCCTCATTGGTGTTTCTGCCACTACTGAGATGCTTGTATGTAAAACAAAGGAGGCATTTTGTTGGATTGGTATACCTTGATTTTAATTTTGACTGGATATCAATTTATATTTTTTATTTATATGTTACAATGATTCCATAGGGGTTTATTTACTGGAATTTTTAACACATTTTTATTTACATTTTGCAATGATTCCATAAGAGTTCATTTATTTAACTTTAAATTATTTTATGTTTTAATAATTTAATACATTTGCTTCAAGCTTTTTTTAAGCATATTTAAAAGAAGGGAGATTGGTATAGTGAACTGACATGTACCCAACACTCTGCTTCAACAAATATAAACTCCCAGCCAGTGTTTTTTCATCTAAACCCCACTTCCCACACTGTTCCTACTCTGGATTATTTTGAAGCCAATTCCAGACATATCATTTAGTCTGTAAATATCTCCCTATTTAGCCATAAAAGATAAAGACTAATTTTTAAAAATACATGCAATAAAATTATCACACATAGAACATAAAGAACAATTTCATAATATTATCTAATAGCCAGGCAGTGTTCATGTTTTCCCAGTTGTCTCTTATCAGTACTCAGATAAGGCCCAGCTATGACAAGTGGCTGTTCTGTCTCAAGCCTCTTTCAATCTATAGTCTCATACTCCATTTCACTCTTTCCAGTTGTAATTTACTTGTTTAAGAAACTATAATTTCCTATAGACTGGATTTTGCTAATTGCACTTTCATGGTATCTTTTACCATGTTCCCCTTTCTCCTGTATTTCTTGTAAATTGATATGTCAAGAAACTTGACTAGACCAAGGTTAAATGAGAGGAATTTTAGTTATTTCTCTGTGATAGAAGTTGCAAATATCTTTCCCAATTTTTCATTTGTTATTCTACATTGCTTATGGTACATTTTTGTTATTTAAATTATCAATCTATTCCTTACTGGTTATTGATTTTGAATCACTTCCAAATTATAGAGGAATTCACCCATGTTTTCTTCTAGAATTTGAATGTTTTTTTCCCTATTTGCTAGTTTATTTTTTTTTAATGTCTTTATTATATAGTGAATTTCCATATATATTTGAGTCTATTTCTGTGTGTTCATGCCTCAATACTATATACAGTAATTACAGAAGCTATATTGTATGTTTTAATATCTGGTAGTGCTAGCTTCTCTTCTGTTTCTTACTTTTCAAGATTTTCCTGGATATTCTTGCTTGTTTGCTTTTGCCAAATGAATTTTATAATTAAATTCTCTAGTTCCTTAAAACAAAACAATTGGTCATATTACCAGGATTACTTTAAATATATAAATACAATAACTTATGTTTCTAAAGTTGATTGCAACAATATCCCCATCCTACATGTTCCTTTTGTAATGAGAGCTTTGTACTCCCCTATCAAGAAATGGAAACTATTTCCCCTTCCTTTGACTTATATAAAATGGGAGAACTGACATGAAGAAGTAATATTAAGAAGGTCTGAAAGCTCTTAGTCTTGCATTTTGAGAGAAAGCAGTCACCATGAAAGAAGTCCAACCTCCCCGAATCTGCCATATTATAAGGAAGTCCAAGCTAGCTACGTGGAGAATACAAATGAAGAGAAAGAAATGCTTGGCCTATCCCTAGCTGTTCCAGCTATCCCAGGTGAGGGTAAAGGAAGAATCCATTTGTATATTCCACCCCTAACAGATACTACATGGAGCAGAGATAAGCTATGCTCACCAAGACCTGCCCAGATTGCACAATCATGAGCAAACAAATGGTTATTACTGCCAATCACTGAGTTTTAGGGTGTTTTAATTTGCAGCAATTAATAACCAAAATAGAAATAACCATGATTTTTCTCCTATTGCTATTTTGTCTCTTTCTATTGGATTTTCCTAGTATTACTAGAATAACTATTAGTAGAATAACTAGATTAAGTATTAAACCCCACTTAATCATGGTATTTTTTAATATATATTTGGATGTTTTTAAGATTTTTGCATCATATTCATAAGGGAAATTGGTCTGCAGGTATCTTTTTAGGTGTAATCATTGTAAGGTTTGTGAATCAATGTACACACTTCATAAAATGAATTTGGAAGGTTTTCTTCTTTTTCAGTACTCTAGAAGGGTCTAAGTAGCATGTAAGATTATATGTTTTTAAAAGTTTGGTGGAATTCGCTATGAAATCATCTGGGTCTGGAGCACTTTTGTGATGGCGCTCTACAGCTACTCTGAATCAAAACTTAGTCTCAGGTCTCTGCTGATCCAGGCCTGCCTAGGAGAATGACCTCCTGGCCATTCTCACAGCACATTTTTCTTTTGATCTACAGAATTAAGATAAATATGTTATTTTCTGTGTCTGCTCTGTTTGCTGGAAGGGACTGCATTGGATTACAGGAGCTTAAAATTGGAATGTAGGCATTGTCTAGAATGAATCATCGGAAACTGAAGTTGCAGCTACTCTGTGGCTTAGAGAGCCGTGTGTACTCTGGGTCCCATAGATGTTGTGTAATTTAGGAGTTGCCAGACCTTCTAAGAAGTTAATGATGCTGTGCTTACTGTACCTCTAGTCCTAAATCTTCTATAAAGATATTTAAAGGTAGTATTAGGTTAAAACCTTGTGTTTCATGAGTCTGATCACCAACTTGAACTCAAAAAAACTGCCATATTGAGCATTACCAACCCTATTTATCTAAAATAATTGATCTGTTTAAATAGTTTGTCTCCCCTGTGGCCAATTTTAAATAGCTGTGTTTTTCTAGAAGATTATCTATTTTATCTAGTTTACAAATTTATTTTGATAGAGTTGTCCAAAGTAGTCTCTATTGATTTTTTAAAAGTCCTCTGTTTTTTATTGATTAAACTCATCTAGCCATTTCTCATTTTATATTTTAATGGTTGCTCCCTTTTAACTTGATTTGGTTAGGTAGTGATTTATCTATTGTGCTGATTATTTTTTTTCAAAGACCTAGCATTTGGATTTATTTATTCATTCTACATTTTCACTTTTCTAGCTCACTAATTTCACATTTTTAAATTAATATCTTCATTTTGATTTCTTTTGGTACTTTGTAATTCCTTTTATTTGAGTGCTTAATTCATTTATTTTGATTTTTTCATTTTTTCCAATAAGATATCTAAGTTATAAATTTTTCCCTGAAAACTACTTCCCCTGAAAACTGATTTAACTGTATCATATAGATTCTGATAGCTATATTTTCATTATTGTTATTTTCAGGAAATTCTGCTCTTTCATTTTGTTTCCACTTTGACCCAAGAGCTATTTAATAACATGTTTTTTTTTAACTCTCACTTTAAAAGACTTTTTTATTTTTGTTATTACTAATGTCAAATTTTATTGCATTATGATCTGGTAATGCTATTGAAGTAATTTGGGGGGGATTAAGAGGAATTTTTGGGTGGTGTGTACCCTAGTGATAGTCTAATTTTGAGACTATTCCATGTGGATTTGAAAATGTGTATTTTTTGTTATTGGAGTTTTAGGGTTTGCTATATATTTATAAAATCTACCTTATTAATTACATTGCCTTTCATTGCTTTAGTAAATATTTGTCAATTTGCTCTTTCTCATATTGAGAGATATATTAAAGTCTCCTATTATTCATGTGTTTCTGCTATTAATATTTTTCTCTACTTTGGTTTCTGTTTTATAAATGTTGCATTATTGGTTACATAATAATTAATGACTCTTATTTCTAAAATTTTGAATTATAGCCTTTAGCATTATAATTTGTCCTTCATTGTCTTTTTTTAAAAATTTTTATGAGGTACCGGGAACCACGGGACTTCGTTATGTGGGAAGCTGGCACTCAACCACTGAGCCACATCAGCTTCCCTGAGTTATTTTTTCATTTGTTTTGCTTGTTGATCATTTTTTGTTTTTTTCAGGAAGCACCAGGACCCTAACTCAGGACCTACCATGTGAGAGGCAGGAGGTCAACCACTTGAGCCACATCTGCTCCCTCCCTTCATTGTCTCTTTTTTCTTCTTCTTCTTTCTGTTTAAACTTTTGTGTTTTTCATTCTTTTTTAAAATTTTAACTTATTTTTTAAAGATACTTAGATTACATAAATGTTACACAAAAGATATAGGGATTCCCATATGCCCCACTTCCCACACTTCCCACACCCTCCCACATGAACAACCATCATTAGTGTGGCACATTCATTGCAATTGATA
The DNA here is from genome assembly GCA_029593785.1 of Cabassous unicinctus. Classification (NCBI taxonomy): domain Eukaryota; kingdom Metazoa; phylum Chordata; class Mammalia; order Cingulata; family Chlamyphoridae; genus Cabassous; species Cabassous unicinctus. Next base: position 74,730 of record JAQZBX010000446.1, on the reverse strand, counting down.
AACGCATCCTGGGGCTTTGCCATTAAGCATGGACCATAATTCATATTGTAGTTTACACTCTCCCACACAGTTCTGCATATTGTGTGATGATATAAAATGGCCTATATCTGTCATTGCAACGTCACTGGGGATAATTTCCAAGTCCTGAAAAAGCCCATGAATTACAACTGTTTTTCCCTCTCCCTGCCCCCAGAGCTGCCAGTGGCCACTGGCTCCACATCAATGTTGTAATTTCTTCCATTGCTAGAATCACAATATGTCTATAGTAGAATACCAGTAAGTCCACTCTAGTCCATAATTCTTTCCCCGATTCCGAGGATACTGGGATGGTAACGTCCACTCCACCTCCAGTTGAGAGGGGACTTATATCCCATGGGGAAGATAGATGGGACTATCCTGCCTGTAGCTGCAGATTCTCTCCATTCCCTGGAATAGCTGTTGTCCATCATCATCTCCCTGCCAGTTGTTTTGGGTCAGTCCAATGAGCTGTTGAGTAGGTGTTGCAACTTTGCTGAGGTTCCAAGCCCAGCTGGCACATGGACAGCCCAAAGACTCAAGTCTCTGGATGTACACCTACAAACTCCAGCACCAAGTACAGGTTTAAATAGAAGGGACAGATGAGCCATGTGAAGGGAAGACATAATTGAGTCCAACTCTGTCACTCTCAGGAGCACAAACTCTAAAGTAGGGCCCACTGGCAAAGTACCAAACTCTGGAGCTATTTGCCCTGACCATAGGACCTGGGTGTCTCCAGAGCCATCAGGAGTCCCACTATTTGGGGTAGTATCCACTTTGGTAGTCTATGAGATCCTGCTGAGATGTGCGTAAGCATTACCTCTGGGATGACCTCCCAACTCACTTTGAAGTCTCTTAGCCATATAAACTCATTTGTCTTTACCTTTCCTTCCTTTTATTCAAGGTCTTTTCCAGTTGTATTGCTAGTTGGTGCTTGGTAGCAATCCCTCTGTGCCAGGGAGGCTCATCTTCGGAAGTCATGTCCCACACTGGGGGAAGTTAATGCATTCAAATGCTGAGTTTGACTTAGAGAAAGTCCACATTTGAGCAACAAGGAGGCTCTCAGGAAGCAACCCTTAGGCACCCCATAACAGTAGGCTAAGTTTCAATGTCAAGAGCAAAGGCTCATAAGCCTAGTCATCAATATCAATGGCCCATTGTCTTTTAATGTTTTTTGATCTGAATACTATTTTATAAGATATTAAAATTGTAGCTCTTGTTTCTTTTATTTATATTTGCCTAATACACTTTTATCCTTTTTTTTTCCTTTACATTTCTATATCTCTTTGTATAAAATATGGACTGCTGTTTCAGTGGGTGAAGTTCATTTACATTTACTGATATGATTGCTAAATTTGAACTCAGTTTTGTCCTATTTATGTAGTATATATATATCATATTTGTTCCTATTACATCATATATTGACATACAGATTTTCAATATGAAGTCTTTTATTGCATCACTTTTTCTGCATATCTCTTATTACTTAGAAAGATGTTTGTTTTTGTTCAAATAATTACCTTATATAAACAACCAACTTTATATAAAACTCTTGTTCCCCATTTTTTATTGACATGTTCATTTTTCCTGTTATGAAAAATATTGAAATTAATTAGCAGCATCTCTTCCTCCCACTCTTTTATTCCTCAACAACAATTTGGAATAATATACCTTTTTCTCTGTGTTAATACCTATAAGGCAGTTGGTGAATGTACTTTATTTTTCATATACTCTCCTTTATTCTACCTCCATTTATGAGCATTACTATATTTTTATTGTCATAGCATAGAACCATTTTATGCTGTAATGTCTCTCCTATATCCCACTGAGCCTTAGTCTTACAGATAAAAATACATTTAATGTTCACCATTAGTCCTTTTGTTGATGTCTTTCTGGTCATTTTGGTTGTCTGAAGCTTATTCTATAATTAATTTCTCAGGAAGGGCTCATGGGAACAATATTCTGTGAGTCCTTGCATGTCCATGATAACTTGTTTGCAGCTTTTATACATAAAGTTTGGTTTGGCTAGATAAAAATTCCATGGCTCTTACTTCCTTTCCTGGAGTCTCTTATATGTTACTCCATCATCTGCTGACATAAAATATTGAAAAATTTGATGACAATCTGATTTTCTTTCCCTTATAAGACTTGGCCTTTTTGACTATATCCCTAGAGAATTTTTTTTTCTTTTTCTTTAAATTCCAATCATTTTTTTTAGACCATGTCTTGGTGGTGGCTGTTCTTGGTTTAGTTTTGTTTTGTTTTTCCCCTGGGAATGTAATGTGCTTTTCCAGTATTTAATTTCACGTCTTTTATTTCTGGAAGCTTTCCTTAAAGTACAGTGCTTAGTATTAATTTTATATCATTATTTGATTTTTCTTTTCCAGTGACTCCTATTATGTGTGTGTATATGCGTGCTGCTCATGTTCTCTAGCCTTTTATATATTCTTTATCTATTTTTTATATCTATTACATTCTCTCAAATCCTTTTAAACTCTTCATTCTGTATAATTAACAAAAACTTTCTTCTTTTTATCTTCTATTCCTCTTGAAGCATTATACATGTTGTTCATTCATTCCTTTTTGTTTAGTCTTCATCTGTAAAATGATTTTCTACTTTATAACTTTCTTCATTTGTAAAATGATTCTCTTCTTTCTAACTTTTCCTATGTCTGTTAGCATTCTTCATTTTATTATACTGTGAATCAAACATTTTTTCTCATTAATATTATCTATAAAGTAGAACTATATACAGGGAGAATCCACTCTCATTTCTGTCAGTACCAAGTTAAAAAGCAAATAAAGAACACAAAAAATGCAACATTGATGAAAATGTCTGATTGCTGCTTTTAGCAATTCTTGGCAGTCCAGAATGAACCCAAAATGAAAAGAGAAGGTTCATGACAAAAGCATAGAATGCAGTAGGATTGCTGTGGGCCTTCAATATTTTATGCATGGCACAAAGCACATCGCCTGGCACACAGAAGGTGCTCAATAAATAAAACTTTACTATTATTGTCACTACCATTATTTGATAGAAGATCATTTAGAAAACAGAGATAGCTGGTGTAGTAAAGTTTTGGGTTCGTTAGTTTGATATTTCAATTTTAGGTCTCTTTTATCTTTACCTGTCTCTCCCTAGGCTCAGTTTAATGAAATATGTCAGCATTCTAAGCAGGGTAACTATACAGTGTCCTTCTAAATCAATGATTTTGAATACATTTATTGAACAAACATAAGTCTAGATATGTTTTCTAAAGATAGTAGCAGCAATATCTCCTATCCTATAAATAATTTTGCATTATGACCTGACCATCCATCCCATCAAGAAGAGTAGGTTTTTTGTTTGTTTGTTTGTTTGTTTTTTGTTTTTACTTTATATCCTTGATTACTTTAACCAAAGAATACAAGGAAATAACACTGAGTCAGCCCTGGCCCATCTTTTAATTGAACTGTTATCTCTCTATCTCTCTCCTAGCATGCATTCTTTTAGAAGTCGACTGCCATTTAGAAAAGCAACTATCCTGAAACCACCTTGCTGTGAAAATCCTGAGCCATATGGAGAGGCCTTGGAAAATAAGTTTCCACATGGAAAGAGAGAGAGGGGCCAGGAGTGAGAGCACTGAAGCCTCAAACATGTAAGCGAAGAGGCCATCTTGGAAATGGGCCTTCTAGCCCTCGCTCCCAAAGATAACAGCAAATGAATACAGACCAACCACCCAGCCAAGCCCTTCCTGAAGTCCTTATCCACAGATCATTGTGCAAAATGATAGATATTTAAAGCTGTAATATGTTTGGGAAAAACAGGTAGCCAGAACAAACATTCACTTAGAAAATGTGGGAAGAAATTTCTTTCTTGTGAATAAATATCATGAGCCTTTTCCTCTATGCCAAAGCTAAGTAATTTCTTGCATGCTATGAATGGAAAGGCATATATTATTTTAAATTATCTTCACTTCATAAATTTTTCTTTCATTTATTTGTTACCCACTTACATGCTCTCTAAGAATAAAACTATTGCATATAGTAATAAACTCTTTTTCAAAATAGATTTAAATCTTTTTAAGGTCAATTTACATGTCAGCAAAATATTTCCCTTTTTCTGTAATTCTTTGACTCTCTATGGTTTCCTTGATAATATTCTGCACCATACAGATACTTAGGAGTCATATTAGAAGACTTTAAAGCCCAGGTAATAAAATAAACCACTAATTTCCAATAAAAAGCATTTTGATTTGGAATTTCAACTGACTGACTTAGGGTTAGTGGCACGGCTATATATGTGCTATGAAAACATTTAACAGGCTAGGACCTGCAAAGGAATATTTTTCTTTTCCATTTCCATTTGAAGGCACTGTCTGCTTCAACAAAAGCTAAAACTATTTACATTTTCCAATTACAAAAGCCATCATGTGTGGAAACCTAAGTTAACTGGCACCATATTTCCAATTAAAACCAAAGTTATTTTAATATCTATTAATGTCTCAGGCAACATTTATTTGCTATGCTTCCCCAATAAAGAAAAGAAACTCTATTCTATTCTTTGTGTGCTTAGTTGTATCTAAATACTTCCTTGAACTGTTTGTTTCAGCTCCTTTAAAACATTAGTAAATATAATACTGACATGAAAAACTTATACACAAAAATTCAAATATTAGTCATGTGAAGAAATCGTGGCTTCAATATTGGAAGAATTGTACACATAAATTTCCATGCATAAAACTAAAACTCATTCCAAGAAAAAAAAGGAGAGTTTAGTTGATATTTGGACTTAAAATCTACTTGAATTAGAAATAACAGTGTATACGTTATCAGAATAAATGTATTTTAATTTTGTATAGATTATCTTTCTAGTATGTATTTTGTTTTACATTAAAACACTTTAAAATATACTATCCTTTACCCGAAATAATTGGATTAGGAAGTCGTTTTTTAAAGATTAGATTGTTAGTCATTTTTACTTTGTTGGCATGTTAGCTGAAAATTCTAGTATAAAAATTTGATTGCTACTTACATAATCTAATGTATAGGAAATGCCTTTGTAAGTGCCTTAATACCACATATTTTATTGTTTAATAAAATGAACAAGTAATTGTAAAAGCTATACTTACTATATGATATTTGAAACTCCACAGAGTAAATGATTGAAAAAAATATTTTTGTTGCTCATATATTTTAGTTGAACAGTTTCCATGGTTATCAGAATTTTGGCTTATCCTGGAAGCACACACCTAACCAAACATTGGCACGGATGTTTCAAACAGTTAACAGAGCTACCAGCAACCTGACCCATGCCACTTATCCAGCATATGAACAAAATATATTTTAAAGTTTCTTTATCAGCTTTCTGCTAGCTTTGTAAAAACCACCACTTCCAGAAAACAGAAAAAAAGAAGTGCAATTGAGAGGTTCTCCTTACATGGTGATAGCATAGTTCAGTATGTAAGCATAGGTAGTTTTTGTCCTCCTGTATGAGCATGAGTGTGTGTGCATTTGGAGTATGATTATAACAAATCTTGCTCATTCAAAGATAAAAACAAAAACATTCCATTTTTAAATATATAGAAAAAACTTTAAAATTATATACATTGCTACTCCCTGAATCATTTGTTAGGGACAATTTTAACATTAAGGTAAGAAAGGTGAAGGATTAGAAGAAGAGGAATCAGGGTCATGTTCTTCATCATTTTTAATATGACTAATAAATAATAGTAAATAATAGAACAGTATCTATTTTTCCTATGATGTTACCCAACCAAAGATCTAAAGATAATCTGTAGCCAGTAAGTATAGACTTAGCTACAAAAAATACAATTTGCCCATATCAGATCAGCCAAACATATGTAAATAAAGGTGTATTTAAATGTAGGCATGAGAGATTGAAAAGTTGTATATATAGACTCAAGACTCAGAATATACAAAAGTATAATCCGTACTTAATATACTAGATAATAGCATAATTGCTATGTCTTATTCATAATTTTATATGTCACATAAAAGACAGAGGCTAATACAGGTTTGAGTTCAATAAACGATTTTTTAAAATACATAAGTAAAATCTATAGTGATGGGCAGATTAAAGCTAGATTGTGTGAAGTTTTAAGTAACTGCTTTTTTGGTTCCTATAATCATACACAATTATTAGAAAATATTAAAATTGCAATGACTTTTTGTGGTTAGTTAAATTCTGTGTAATATAAAAATTATTTTGTTATTACATGCACTGATAAAGTTTGAGGAACTTGAACAGAGGAAAACATTTTAACAAATAGCAACTTGTGTAGGATAATTTTCATATTTTTCATTTACCTTGAAGTAATGAGAAAATGCATATTATAATACACACATTTTTCTGTTTAATAAACCTATCAAAAATTATATTCTATATTCGTTTTTTTCAAAATACTTTTTCTCTCAATTCCTAAAACATAGACTATCAATAAACTAAAAGAAGAATTCGTTAAAATACAGGATTTAATATGAGCAATCAAATACCTTTCCCTGAGAATTCATTTACTCCGTTAAGCAGCAAGTCACAAAACAAGAAAAGACTGGGCCTATGATAACTTCTACCTGTAATTTTTTTTTTGTCTTTCCAATTGCTTCTTATCTATAATATATCAGATTAAATGTCATATCCTTAGCCCTCTCTGACCTCCAACCTAATTAGGTCATTTACTGTGCCAATAGACAATTCCAATAAAAGAAAATTACAGCACCTGACAATACAGCAGATTAAAACTAAAGTTTTATTACAGAAGACAGTGATACTAGAACACTGCGGGAGAAGTGAGTTAAGCAAACCCTCATATATCCTGATCAGATTCCTACATCACACAAAGTCACACACACAGATGAGATGGTGGAGCCCCAGCTCCCCTTTTCTTTTTTCTTTATAACACATATAACATTTATTTTGATATTTAATTGTTAAATGTCTGTTATACTCACTCGGCTAAGCAAGTGAGAGCAAGAGCCATGTCTATTTTGATTAACTCTGCTTATGCTCATTTCCAATGAACAGCAGAGTGCTTCAATAAATGTTTGTCAGCTGAATGAACTATTATATAAAGTATGTAGTACATCAGATACTGTGATTATGAAATCAAATACTATAGATAAAAATGTGATGATACATAATTCCTATCCTTAAGGAGTTACAGATGCAATGGAGGAAGATAAAAAAAAATTAAACAGATAATTAAAAGAGAGTTTGGTTAATGCTGTGAAGTACAATGAGTGCCAAATAAACCTGAAGAAAAATGTATATAAATGCTACAAATATTCTAAGTTCTTCTTAACTAATACATAATGCTAAGAAGAAAAATAGTCATGTATGTCTTTAATCATTTACAACTTCAACTGAACTAGCCCATCTGTTTTTTGAAGAAACATTTAATCTTTATAATGGTCAGAATACCAACCACAATGAAGCAATATGGAAACAAAGAGCTCAGAGGAACTTAATTATGTTTATAGGAATTGCACATAAACAGAGAAATTATATTTCTGCAATGTCTAAGGAAAGTTATAAAAAATGCATGGATATTATTTCTCATAATTATTTTCCTGTCAAGTGAAACATTTATTTTTTTGTTCGCATTATATCTAAATCACATAAAAATAGTATCTCCATCATATTTCTTGAAAAAAAAAATTACTTAATGTCTTAAGGGAAGCAAGTTTCTCTTTTGTAACAAGATTTTTATTTGACTGGGTCATGGAGATCAGAGCAAGGATTAAATAATTTTCTCTGATCCACCTATGTGGTTAGCAGCTCTAATAACTATAAAGAATAACAATCGCCATCAAAGAAACAGATAACAGTTTCACAAAAGTTGAAAGGGTTTGCTAGATAGTTCCCTGCTAATCACTACCAACATTACTTATATAGAGCAGGAAAAAGTAACTTGGAACCCTTTTTTAACACATTAAAAACTCTTCATTATTTCTATGTCTTGAGCTTTGAGTATCCAATATTTATTTTACATCATGGAAGTAAAAACCACATTTGGAGAAAATATACATTTTATTCTCCTTTTTAAAATCTGAGATTTTTGACTTGCTATCCATGAGTAGAGGTTTGTTAGATATTCTCATGAATGATGACCAACACTGACTTTCTTCTGTCTACATATGAACAGAACTTGTTTTGGTTTCTAGGTAAATTTCCTCAATAGAGTGTCATTTGTCTTTCAATCTCTTTGTGTTATCAAAATAGTCATGAAAGTCTACATTTCTCATTGCAGTTTGAAAGCTAATTCACCTACTGTTGTTCTCTGTCATTGTTTGTAATATTAGAATTATATAATCTTAGAACATCTTATATACTTAACCTGCTTACAGTTTCTCCATTTCATCATATAGTACAGTAGCTACTTATGTCTCAAACCAAGATCATTTAATTTATATTCATATTTAATTAAAATAGTTAAATAATATTTTAATTGAATGTATGTCTTCTGTTTTTTTAAGAAAACTCATGAAAAATTAGACTACTAGAAATTTGCTGCATGCCTCAGAGTCCTTAGTTACAAACAATAGAATTCACTCTGGCTAAGCATAAAAGAAATTAGGTTAAGCATTAGGGATATGGTTAAGCCTAAAAAGAATTTATCAAAGGATCATAGGCTTTGCACAGAATTTCTAAGAAAGCCAGACTCATAAGCTATATTTCTAGGAAAACGCCAATCAAATGAGTTGTTTGCTTAGACAAAAATACTATTACCTCTGTCACTTGGCCAAGACCTCACAGATTTGACAGACTCCACAGTTTGCACTAAAAATGCCAAAACTAGATTGCAGAAGAGTCTCTGCTGCTGGCTTCGAGGGCTAGTTATCCTACCTACCAAATGAAGTACTCCCAATGTGCTTGCTTTCCACCTTGGGGACCCCTCAAATCCAAATATACTGATTGGTTGAACCTAGGTCATATGTGCACGACCTTGCAGTCTGTTAGGCAGGGAGAATGAATGTTGCTTCTACTTTGTAGAAGACAAGACGTATAATCTGAGAAACTCTCCAAATACAGCTTTTCCAAAGTTATTGTAGAACCACAAAATGATAAATGACCAGTACATCTTCTAGGTAATTGATACAATTTTACATGGGAAAACTTTAAAATAATTAACTTTAACAGAAAAAATTGTAAACAAATTCCAATGTAGTATACTTCCCTGGAGAAATCACCAATATATTCTTTAATCTTGCCCTTGGTCAGAAGATGTCTTCAGATTTGGCGGGCTTACTAAAAACTTACTGAAGAATTCACAAAGGAGAAATGTGAACATTGTTTCTACAGTAAGATTTTTAAGTACCTCAATCTGAGAGTTGTAGAAGCATGTGGCACTCCTTTATTCATTTTTGTTAATAAATTTCAGAGTAGTATAAATAAAATACTTTAATTTATACATATATACCATGATTCAGATTTGCCTTGTGGAATAATTATGTAGACTTATGTACAGAAAAATCATAGAATCATAAAATCAGAGACTCTAAAGACTCCTACCCAGTGTAGGAATCCATTCAATGGCATCCTTCAGATTCTGCTGAAATATTTTCAATGGCAGGGACTTTTTAAAGACAATTTACTCCACTATTGAGCAGTTCTAATTATGAAAAAATGGCTCCTTACACTGAGTTGAAAATTTCCTCCCTGTAACTGCCACCCATTGCTTCTAGTTCTGTTGTCCTAAACTCCACAATTATATCTGTTCATCAGACAAATCTTCAGCTTTTTAAAAATAGATTTTATGTGACTTCCTAAGTCCTCACTGTTTATGCTAAACATTACCAGTTCCTTACCATCTTCAGCACACACAGTAGTTTTAGAGCTCTCACTAGCTTGATGACACTCCTCTGAAGATACTCCAATTTGTACATATTTACTACAAAATATAGTTACCACAAGTCAGCACTACTCTGTAGAAGAGGTAAATTGAGGGTACAATGGGAAGATCACCTCCTGTGCTCTATGTTTTTAAGCATTACCTGATACAGTATGTGAAAATAGCCTAATGTCTTTGGAGCTGGGAGGCTGACTAAAAATCAACCAAATGCCAAATGTGAACACTGTTGTTCATGATGCTGTTGTCACATGTTAGCCTTAATAAACCCTAAAGTCATTTTTAATTAATTGCCCAAGACATTTGCAAAGTCCATTCACACCTGACTAAAGCACAGGGCAAGGTGAATGAATACTAATCTAGTAAATTTACCAAAACCGGATAATAGCTTTTAAGATTCCTGTTCCTGAGAATCAAGTTTCTCTCCTTAGCGTAAATCTCTCTTCCTAAATGTTTACCAACCAGCTGTTCATTTATCCATTAAAAACTTGGTTAGGGATTGACATGAAGCTCCTCAGTCTAGAATTTCTGAAATTCAACTTCTTTTCCCATTTGGAAAATTCCAGGAGGAAGGTCCCCTTTAAGGTCTCCTGGTATTTTTCCCATTCTCAGAGATGACTCTAAAACAGAACGATAAGTATATTCGGCCTCCTAATATGTAAGTTGTCAGGGCTAAGAAATGGGTACTAAAAAGTATGTTTCTTAGCTTTTTATGTTTTTTGATATGTGTTTTGCCCTGTCTGGGTTGAAGATGATTCTCTTTAATGGAACACATAAATTGGCTAAACCATGAGTCTCTTTCTTCTCTCTGTCATTTAGCCATATTACACCATCTCATCCAGGGTAGGTGCAGGGGTGGATTGTTCTCTTTTATCTTTATTACTTTCATTGTTCAGAACTCAGGTAAAACACTGATGAATCTGGAATTTTAAAGACTTTTGATATTCTTGTCATTTTATCTCTGATTGTTCCTATGGTCAAATGGTTTCAATCATTCTTTCCTTTAAAAAAAAAAAAAGAAAAAATATATTTTCCATTAAAAATATGATGATTGATAGCCACTAGTCTAATAGATGTAAGGTGATATCTCATTGTAGTTTTGATTTGCATTTCCCTAACAGCTAATGATGTTGAGCATCTTTTCACATGCTTTTTAGCCATTTGTATTTCTTCTTTGGAGAAGTGTTTATTCAAATCACTTGTCCATTTTTTAAAGGGGTTGTTGGTCTTATTTTCAAGATGTAGGGTTTCTTTATATATGCTGGATATTAGGCCCTTATTGGATAAATAGCTACCAATTATTTTCTCCCATTGAGTAGGCTGCCTTTTCACTTTCTTGACAAACTCCTTTAAAGCACAAATGTATTCAATTTCGAGAGATCCCCTTTATCTATTTTATCTTTCATTTCTCGCACTTTGGGTATAAAGTTTATGAAACCATTCCCTACTACAAGATCCTGTAGATGCTTCCCTACATTATCTTCTCGAAACTTTATGGTCTTGGCTCATATATTAAGGTCTTTGATCCATCTTGAGTTAATTTTTGTATAGGGTGTGCAATGATAATCCTCTTTCATTCTTTTGGATATGGATATCCAGTTCTCCCAGTACCGTTTGTTGAAGAGGCTATTTTTGACCCAGGTGAGTGTGCTTTGTGGCCTTGTCGAATATCAGTTGACTGTATATGCAAAGATCTATATCAGAACTCTCAATTTGGTTCCATTGGTCAGTATGAACTATAAGTGTTGGAGAGGATGTGGAAGAAAAGGAAGCCTCCACTGCTGTTGGAAATGTAGAATGGTGCAGCCATTGTGGAGGACAGTCTGGCAGTTCCTCAGGAAGCTAACTGTAGAACTGCCACATGATCCAGCAATGGCACTGTTGGGTATATATCCAGAAGGATTGAAAGCAGGGACACAAATAAAAATATGCACACCAATGTTCAAGCAGCATTATTCACAATTGCCAAAAGTTGGCAGCAACTCAAGTGTCCATCAACAGATGAATGGATAAGCAAATTATGGTACATACATATAATGGAATATTACTCAGCTGTAAAATGGAATGCAGAATTAACACACGGGACAACATAGATGAATTTTGAACACCTTATGTTGAGTGAATTAAGCCAGTCACAGAAGGACAAATATTATATGACCTCACTGATATGACTTAAACAAATTGAACAGACTCACATAGCTAGAGTCAGGAAGATAGGTTATCAGGAGACAGAAAGGGAGTAGAGGGTGGTGAGCCGATGATGCTCAATATGAGCAAAATCTATAAGGAAAAAGGGATTGGTTGGGCAGTGGAGGGGTGATGGTGCAGTGATATGATTGGGCTTGAACATGCTGGAATGTGAGGGGGAGTAGGGTGGGAGGGTTGGGGTGGACTATCCATGGAACTGTGGGGAGGGCTGGAGGAAGGAGCAGGTGAACTCTGGGGATTTGTAGGTCTGTGGTTAAAACTACAATAGTGGGAATGTTCTTTTGGTAAATATGGCAGGGGAAGCATACTGATACAGGGTGTTGTGGGTGGGGAGATATGTGGGATAGGGAGCACCTGGGACATGCTTCTATGGAATATGGAAGTGTTCATCTTGTCATAGTGTGTTATCTTAGTGAGTGGAGACCCATACAATAAAAAAATATATATATTAAGCTCCCATCCTGGGGAGTCCTGGTATGTTCTCAACTAGAGGAGCAAGAATCTCTAGAGAACATAGGCAGTGCCTAATAAAAGAAACAGACCAATATGTCCAGTCCTCAATATTATTGCATGTAACGATGAACCATATTTTTCAAAAATTGAAACTTAGGGGTTACCATAGTTTCCAAGGGGAGGATAGGGCATTTTTAGGGCATTGGAATTGTTCTGCATCATCTTGCAATGACAGATACAGGCCATTTTAAATTTTGTCAAAACATAAACCATAATATAATACATTGACCATGGTTAGTAGCAATGCTTTAATATTTGTACATCAAATGTAACAAAGGTATCATACACATGTAAAATATTATTAATAAGGGAGAGTGGGAGAGGGGGAGGGGGTTGAGTATAGGGGAATCACCTATATTTTCTATGTGACTTTTTTGTAACCGAAAATTTCTTTGAAGGTAAAGTGAAAAAAATAATAAGACACTGGGGGACCATATGCAAGACATTGTCACTGTACATAAAAAACAACAGATCTTATGGTGATGAAAGACAAAAAAAAATATTTATTTATTTTTATTTTTGTATTTTATTTGTTATTTATTATTTTATTTTCTTATTATTTTTGTTTATTTTTTGGCTTTGTTTTTGGGGGTATTTTGGGTTGCAGAAGGGTCACAACTCTAGCAGGGGAGGATAACTAGTGTGTGGTATCGGTGATGGAGGAATGTGTGGAGAGGGGTGCACCTGGTGCATGCCTCTATGGCATATAATTTTGTTCAAGTGCCCATGGGGCATTGTCTTGGGGAGTGGAGACTCACATAGTAACCAAAAGAATATTGAATTCCCATCCTGGGAAATCCTGCTACGTTCTCTAATAGAGCAGCAAGAATCCACTGAGTACATGGACATTGCCTAGCTAAGGAGGACAGATCATTACGCCAGGCCCTTGATATTGATGGTTGTACTTATGAACCTTGTTCTTGTGAAATTGAAACTTAGCCTAGTATTATATATTGCCTAAGAGTTCCCTCCTGAAATCCTCCTTGTTGCTCAAATGTGGCCTCTCTCTAAGCCAAACAGCATATGAACACACTACTTTCCCCCCAGCATGAGACATGACTCCCAAGGATGAGCCTCCCTGGCACTGAGGGATTATTACCAAGGGTTAATCAGTGAACATTTGGAAAAAGTCCTTGACCAAAATGAGGAAATATTAAATATAATAGAATTTTTATGGCTAAAAGATTTCAATGTGAGTCCAGAGGGCATTCCAGAGGTCATCCTTATGCAGGTCTCAGGCAGATTTCACAAACTGCCACAGTAAGTTTCATGTCCTTGCTTTCAATTCATCTGTGTCTATACCTAGTAGTGGGGTTGTTGGATCATATGTTAATGGAGTAATGTGTAACACTGATATACATTTTTTTAAAAATGTGATCTACTACCTGGAATGAACCAGATTCCTTTCATGTCATTTCTAAATTGAGGACAGAGAAAGTCTTCTATTGCATGTATAAAATAATTATACAGCCTTTAACTCTCAAATAAAATCGCACAGGTATACAAATAAATCAATGTAAATATTTTAGACCTAAGAAAAAATGATGAAAGCGTGATAGTCAATTATTTAATATAGCTAACAACTTAATTTGGTGAGCAGTAGTAATATTTAATGTTCTTAGATTTTTTTGTTGATTGTACATATAATAGCTGCCACTAACTGTTCACTAAGAAATAATTCTAAGGACACCAATCTATTTCCTCTCAATGTATCTAATAACACTTTATATCCAACCTAGATAAAATGGACAAGCAACTAGATTTAAGCATATTTGCAAGCCAATGTTTTATTTTGAATTAGGATATTTGAGCTCTTAGTTATAAGTAGCTGGCCTTTATAAAGTAGAGTCCATGCCAACTCTTCATTAATATCCTGATGAATGTATCAAGAAATCTTAAATTTAAGTCAGTAATCACAAGTACAATGAATCAATAAATTTTGAATCCATTGTCAAAAAACAATTTAAGGATTTTAAATTGAAAAAAATTGATGAACAAATACAGTAGAAACATAATTAAATAATCCAATTTAAGGAATATATAAAATTTGTATAATCTTTGTTAGCTAATTGTTTTTTTTAACCTCATTCAATCTATTTGATACAATTGAACATCACTAATCTCTTATTGAAATCAGGGCTATATGAGTTGAATGATTTTAAAAATATGTTTCACACATAGTTACCAAACCTCCTATATATAGTAATTTCCTAAATTTGACTACATCAGTCCAATGACTTTACCAAGATTCATCAGAATATCTAAGTGTGCTATATTTAATATAAAATTCTGAAAGCATGACCAGAAAACTGGCTTGATTTATTACTCATTATCTTGAGTTTCTTCCTCTATAAGCAAGGTGCCATCTGATCCACTCCAAAAAAAAGGGCAGAAACTAAACAAAGTCCTGAAGTTTCAGCTAGTGAAAAAATCCTGAAGTCCTTACAATATGGTCAGTAAAAAGGGAAATCAAACCTGTAGAACTGCTTCTCAAGTATTACTTAAGAAAATGTATACAATACTAAAATGGTTTGAATTAGTTTTACATATATATATATATAGTTTTATATATATATATATTTATATATATATATTCCAACTGTTTTATGTGTTGTTTGAGGTTTAATATTAATGTTCTTCTTGGTCTCCACTGTAATTCATGTACACAAAGTTCTGTGCATTTTCCTAGTATATGTCAAAAAAATGTTTGGAAAATAAGAATTCTGAATCAATATAGACAACATAAAGAAACAATTATCATCCATGCTTTAGTTTTATACATTGAACAGGAAAATCTACTATACTCCCTCATATTACAATTGTGACATTTGAATTACAGCAATGACTATAGCATAATTAGCAAGAATTCTCTGAGGTTGGAATTTTCTTAAATAAAGTGGCAATGCATTTTAGAGAATATCTTTGTCCTATACAAGGGTTAGTAAAAGAAAATATCTTTATTTTAGTGGCATTTCTAGCAGTATATGAACCGATTATCTTTTAAAGCAAAAAAGAAAATGTCTTTTGAAAGAATGAAAATATAAAATTAAAAATCTTAATTTTTAATTAAGCAATCAATGACTGCTACACTAAATTGTGTTAGGACCACATACAAAAAAAAAAACAAAAATACATTTAAGTTCTAAGAAAATCATCAAAATCTGAGATAATTTTCTATTTCCAATTCACAAGATAATTTATGCATTGCACCTGAGTATATGTAACTACACTAAGACCAAAGCAGCATAAATTGCCAAAAGTTAGATGAGATGAAATCACTCAATATAGAGGATTTATAAAATTTTGAACTTTCTTAGCTTTAACAAAAATATAATTGGAAAACTTTCATTTCTTTGTAAAATGATTTCTCTGCTCAATTTGCGGTGAGTAATTTAAATCTTAAGGAAGATTTTTCAAATACATATTTTTTTATTGGATTTTTCCAATGTTACAAAAAGAACAATCATTTCCTTAAAGGTGAGCCCCAGAAATAAACAAAAATAAGAAAATTAAGATCCCCTTTAGTCCTAACTCCAAGAAATAATCATTTTACTGTTTTGTGCAATAATTTTAAATATTTGGCATTCAAGGTGTTATTATTCTTTCCTTTAACCAAGGCAGATAGCAATAACTAATCATGGTATTCTATCCCAATGATCATAGTATTTGCCTCATAATTCATCTGATCACAGCAATGACTTTAATCAATATTTATGTATTGATTATTGTACATACCATTATGTAACCTATTTGTTGTTTTTATTTCTTTTAAGAAATCTGGAGCATTTCCATGTCTTGAAACCATTTTAAAGGACAGCTTAGTATTCTACTGAATGTAGTTCTACATTTTACTTATTCTATTCCCAGTTTTTGATGTTATAAATAACTCTTTTATGAACATCCTTGGAGCATTTGCGCATAGGATTCCTTTTGCATAATATGGTTTCTGATATGTATTGCTAAATTGTTGTTAGACTGCTTTTAAAATTTTCTTTGTCTCATATATTGAAAGTCTGTGGGAAATTACTGATCTTGTATATTTAGTCCATAGACTCTTCTTCAATTTTTTGGTATGTTTCGCTGAGGCAGTAAGCAGATAGCTTTGTTTTGCCAAGAGTTAAGTACCTTCTCTAATTAAAATTGCAAAAGGTACTCATCATGAAAAGAAAAAAGGATTTAGTGGCCAAAAAACTTCCTTCTAACTGGAAGAGTAAAAACTAAGTTTTAAAGAGGAGGCTGGGACATTCCAGGAAAAGAATTATAAATAGGAATCCTAGAATTCCACACCTGTGCATACTAATAAATGTTAACAACATTCATTCGACTTTTTAAAGAATAAAAGCTAGACAGATTTAGGGAACCATACTTGAATACAGTGTTTTCATCTTTTGTGTTTCACCAGGTAACCACTGACAGCTTCAATTGCTCAGCTACTATTATGCAAATGAAATTGAAGCCAGAAGTCATGCACCTGTTCGCTTCTAGAGTTAATATTTTTAATGAGTTCTTAAATCCTGTTCTTCAGACAAGCATGTGAGGTTGCTCAACTCTGATTAGAGTTGAGCAGGTGAAAAGCTTGTCAGAGACAATACTTTCCTGGAATTCAATAAGGCATAGTATACATAAGCTTTAGACTTTCTCAGATGGGAAACAGACACAACAAAAGCACAATAAGTTATTAAGATGTTTGTGAGTATTGAGATGCTCTACCTAGTGATATTAAAGCTATGAGAAAAGATAAAAAGCTTTCTTCTTGTGAGGGGTTGTTGGGAGTCTCTTGGCAGTCAAACTCAGTGGAGCTACATCAGCTCTACAGTAGCCTCTGCTCTGTGGAGTTTCCATCCTGCTTTTATAAACAATGTGTGCAATCCAAACTTTATTTGAAAAATATTTCACTGAGATACTCTAATGAATAACACAGAGATCTATGAATATCAGCAGAAATAATACTAACATCAATTAATAATGGCAGTTAACATGCAATCAGTTCTTCCTAGGTCCCAGACATGTTCTACAATATTTCAGGGGATTTATATGATTTACCAACATTACCTCATTCAATCTTCTCAACAAAGTAGTGAGAAAATATCTATTAATTTTATTTTACAAATGAGGAAACCAAGGGTCAGATAGATTAGCGAAGTGGACTATGTCTGCAGGACACAATCCTAGATCTATCTGACAGTACAGGGAAATGAAAAAGACAATATAAATGTGCTTTTCCAATTCTACATGCTAGAAAGTTGTAAAGAAATGAAAAAATCTTATAGTTTATAATGAAACAATTCTAATTTTTTAGTATCATGCTTCCAATACTAAGCAGTAAAGTATCTAGAAACTTGCTGTATTTCTTCCTCATGCTAATTTCTCTTATTTAAGAAATAGGAAAAGTATTATGCTATAATAAGGTATTCTCCAAATAATCAGATTTGCAAGACATTAAATACTCAACTTAGATGTTAATATGGCTAGTCAAAAGACATAACCAAAAAGAGCTAAATTAGCAATACTAATATCAGACAAAATAGATTTTAAATGCAAAATTTAAAAAGAGAGGTCAGAGAATTCCTGAAAGAGCTTGGCATTTCAACACCTGAGGATCTCAACCTGGTATGAGGAGGCTGGGTATTCCTGTACTCAAAAGGCAAGGGAATGTGTTGAGTGTTCCATATTCTTGAGTTGGAGAGAAGGGCTAGAGCAGAGAAAATCAGAGAGGCTTCTTCCAAAGTTCTTCATGAAAGATATAATGGTCTCTTTTCACCTGCAGCTCAGGGCAAGAAAGACCTTTTCCATTCAGCACCTGTAAAAATACCCCACAAGTATTAACTCTAACTCTCAGACCTCTAAGTATTTGAGGGAAAAGTAACTGTACAGCCAGGAGACTCTAGCAATCAGAGAAAGAAGGATCAGGCTAAAGTATCAGGACCCATGTTCAGTGTAATATAATTGCTGGAGGAAACATGAACACCTGAACAAAAAAGATCTGAATTCAACACACAAACAACTTTTTAAAAACATAATTTTTCCAACAAAATAATAAATTAGTTGAATTATAGGAAAGGGCATGTTAGTGGCACAGAAGATCAAGTTCAAGAAATAGCTCAATAAAATATACAGGAATTAACCTAGTGAAAATGTAGGACCTTTATGGAAAAAAAATGTTAATCTTTACTGAAGGACATAGAAGAACTAAATAAATGGAGACTCTAATTTAAAAAAAAAAGATTTAAATTATACAAAACACTTTCTCTGATCATAACAGAATGAAGCTAGAAATCAATAATGGACAGAAAAAGGGAAAATTCATAAATATATGGAGATTAAACAACTCACTTAAATAATCAGTGGGTCAAAGAAGAAATTGCAAGAGAATTCAGTAAATATCTTGAGATGAATGAAGTCTAGAATACAACATATCAAATCCTATGGGACACTGCAAAGGCAGTGCTGAGAGGGATGTTTCTAGCCCCCAATGCTTACATTAAAAAACAAGAAAGAGCTAAAATTGAAGATCTAACTACACACCTGGAGTAACATGAAAAGGAACAGCAAAGTGATCCCAAACCAAGCCAAAAGAAAGAAATAGTAAAGAGCAGAGCAGAAATAAAAGAAATTGAGAACAGCAACAACAACAAAACCACAAGGGAGAGAATCAACAAAAACCAAAAGTTGGTTCTTTGAGAAGATCAAAAAAAATTGACAAAGCAAAAAAGAGGGAAGAGGCAAATAAATAAAATCAGAAATGAGAGGGGGGACATTACCACTGACCCCACAAAATTAAGAAAGATCATAAAAGGATAAACAACTGTATGCCAAAAAGTAGACAATGTAGACAAGATGGACAAATTCTTAGAAACACACGAGCAACCTACACTGAACTTAGAAGAAAGAGAAGACCTCAAAAAACCAATCAAAATTAAAGAGATTGAAGCAGTCATCAAAAGCCTCCCAAAGAAAAAAAGCCCAGGACCAGATGGCTTTACAGGTGAATTCAACCAATCATTCAAAGATGATCTAATACCAATCTTGCTAAAGCTCTTCCAAAAAACTGAACAGGAAAGAACACTACCAAACTCATTCTATGAAGCCAACATCATCCTAATACCAAAAACAGATAAAGATACTATGAAAATAAATTACACACCAATATCTCAAATAAATATCAATGCAAAAATCCTCAACAAAATACTTGCAAACCAAATCCAAAAGCACATTAAAAGAATTATACACCACAATCAAGTGGGTTTTACCCCAGCTATGCAAGGGTTTTTCAACACCAGAAAATCAATTAGGTAATAAACCACATTAATAAATTGAAGAATAAAAATCACATGATCCTCTCAATTGATGCAGAATAGGCGTTTGACAAAATACAGCATCCTTTCTTGATAAAAAACACTCCAAAAAATAGGAATAGAAGGAAGCTTTCTCAAAATGGTAAAGTGCATATATGAAAAACCTACATCTAGCATTGGACTCAAGTGAAAGACTGAAAGCTTTCCTGCTGAGATCAGGAACAAGACAAGTATGCCTACTGTCACCACTGTTATTCAATATTGAGCTAAAAGTTCTAGCTAGAAAAATTAGGCTAGATAAGGAAATAAAAGGCACCCAAATAGGAAAGGAAGAAGTAAAACTTTCAGTTTGCTGGTGATTTGTTCCTATATCTAGAAAATCCTGAAAAATCCACAAGAAAGCTACTAGAACTAATAGGCAAGTTCAGCAAAGTGGTGGAATACAAGATTAATACACAAAAACCAACAGCATTTCTGTACACTACTGATGAACAATCTGAGTAAGAAATCAGAAAAAAAAATTCCATTAATAATAGCAACTAAGAGAATGAAATATTTAGGAATAAACTTAACCAAGGACATAAAGAGCCTGTATTCATAAAACTACAAAACATTGCTTAAAGAAACTGAAGAAGACAAATGGAAGGACATTCCATGCTCGTGGACTGGAAGATTAAATTTTGTTAAGATCTTATTTCTACCCAAACTAATTTACAGATTCAATGCAATTCCAATAAAAATCCCAACAGCCTTTTTTGAAGAAATGGAAAAGCCAATTATCAAATTTATTTGGAAGGGAAAGTGGCCCCAAATAGGCAAAAATGTCTTTAAAAAGAAGAACGAAGTTGGAGGACTCTCATTTCCTGACTTTAAAGCATATTACTTAGCTACAGTGGTAAAAACAGCATGGTACTAGCATAAAGATAGATTGACCAGTGGAACCAAACTGAGAACTCACATCTATGGTCACGTGATTTTTTGACACGGCTTTCAAGCCCTTCCAGCTAGGCCAGAAAAGTCTATTCAAAAAATGGTTCTGGGTGAACTGGATATCCATATCCAAAAGAAAGGATGAGGACCACTATCTCACACCTTATACAAAAATTAACTCAAAATGGATCAAGGATCTAAACATAAAAGCTACATCCATAAAACTCCTAGAAGAAAATGTAGGAAAACATCTTCAATATCTTGTGGTAGGCAGTAGTTTCTTAAACCTTAAATCAAAAGCATGAGCAACAAAAGAAAAAATAGATGAATGGGACCTCCTCAAAATTAAACATTTTTGTTCCTCAACAGACTTTGTCAAGAAAAGTAAAAGGCAGCCTAGTCAATGGGAGAAAATATTTGGAAACCACTTATCCAATAAGGATTTGGTATCCATGCTATATAAAGAGATTGTGCAACTCAATGATAAAAAGACAAGCAACTCAAATAAAAAATGGGCAAAAGACTTGAATAGACATTTCTCCAAACGGGAAATACAAATGGTCAAACACACATGCAAAAATGCTTAACATCTCTAGCTATTAGGGAAATGCAGATAAAAACTACAAGGAGACACCATTTCACACCTTATAGAATTGCCATTATTTTAAAAAACAGAAAACCACAAGTGCTGGAAAGGATGTGGAGAAACCGGAACAGTCCTTCACTGTTGGTGGGAATGTAGAATGATACAGCCTCTGTGGAAGATAGTTTGGCAGTACCTCAAGAAGCTGAATATAGAACTTTCGTATAATCCAGCAATCCCATTACTAGGAATATATTCAGAAGAACTGAAAGCAAATACATGAAATGACATTTGCATGTCATAGCAGCATTATTCACAATTGCTAAAACATGGAACTAGCCCAAGTGTCCATCAAGTGATGATTGGATAAAGAAAATGTGATATATACACACAATAGAATACTATTCAGCTGTAATAAGA
This sequence comes from Cabassous unicinctus, assembly GCA_029593785.1. Classification (NCBI taxonomy): domain Eukaryota; kingdom Metazoa; phylum Chordata; class Mammalia; order Cingulata; family Chlamyphoridae; genus Cabassous; species Cabassous unicinctus. The sequence goes on along the minus strand of JAQZBX010000446.1, from coordinate 52,918 downwards.
AATGAAATCGAGATAAACATAACAACATGGATGAGCCTAGAGGATGTTATGTTGAGTGAAATAAGCCAGACACAAAAGGACAAATATTGTATGGTCTCACTAATACGGACTAAAAACATTGAGTAAACTCACGGAGGTAAACTCTAGAATATAGGTTACTAGGAAATAGAAGGTGGGTTGACAATGAGAAATGATGTTTAATGTAAGCAGCATCATTAATAAGGTTAATTGTGAAAGTGTGGAAATGAATAGAGTTGAGAGTAACACATTATAATGAGTATAACTAACACTGGTCATTTATAAATGTGATTGTGGCTGAAAGGGATAGTCTGCATGTAAATGTCATTTAAAAGAAACTAGAGAATAATCTAGGGAATGTATTACAGTGATTTCAGTGGTGGATGAAGACTGTGGTTAATATAAATATAAGAATTCTCTTCTTTTACAAAGTGCTCAGGGTATAGTGATACATGGGAAAATTACAAGTAATGTAACTTATGGACTATAGTTAACAGTAATATTGTAATATTTTTGCAGCAATGGCAAAATGATTTTTTTTTTCAATACTAAGGGATAACAATAAAGAAGTATAAGGGGTATATGATTTTTCCTGGTGGAGTAATGAAGTAATGACAGCACAACTCTGTCATGAAAATGAGAGCCACTGAGGATATACTTTTAATGGATTGTACAAAGCATGGAACTGTATAACACAGGGAATCCAGTGGTAGATGATGGACTATGGTTAACAGGACAAATATGAGAATGTTTTCTCCTGAAAGATAACAAATACATAATACTAACATAGGGTGTTGATAATTGGGTAGGTTGGGGGAAAATACTGGCTATAGTTAGTGGTATTATTTTGATGATGCTCTTTCATACTTTGCAACAAATGTTTCACAACAATGTAAGATGTTAGTAGTAGAGAGATGTATGGGAGCCTTGCATGATGGTATGTATGTTTGTTTTGTAAATTTACAAATTTTACTATCATTTATTGTTTATTTATGTTCATGTATGAATGATATACTTCAATAAAATTTTATTTAAAGCAAAATTATATCAGCTGCAGGTGGTGCCTGGTGCTCTGGAGTGACATAAGAACAAATCTTGGAACCACAAACTACAGTATTGAAAACCAGTAAAACCTATTTATGTATGACAAGAACTTTGTCTCAAACTTTAAAAAAACATTTTAAATTATGCTCTACATATTAAAAAGAAATGTATAAACAGAAGTTTAAAATTAAAAATTTAAATAATTCATGATTTCCTTATTTTGCTCACATTTCACATCCAATATACCGGCAAATTTTTTGAGTACTACCTTCAAAACATATCTAGAATCTAGCCACTTCTTGCTATTTCTACCTCCCTACCATACTGGTCCAGGCTATGCTCATCTCTTGCCTAGATTACAAAAATCATCTTTTAAAGTGGGTAACCCCATTTCCTCCTTTGTCTCTCAACACAGCAGTCATGCCATACTTTTAAAATGTAACCATTTTGCCTCTGCTTAAAACCATTCAAAAGCTTCCAAAACAAAGCACTAAGTCCATATATTAACATAAAAGGCCCTGCATGATCTGCACCATCATCCACCTCCATATTAGAGATATTGGATGGCATCTACTAGCACTCACTTATCCACTCCAGCCTCTCCTTGAAACACATGTCCACCTCCAGGTCTTTGCACATGCTTTTCACACTGCCTGGATCACTTTCCCCCTCAAATTCCCTCTGCCTTATCCCTCACCTCTCATGGTCTCTTCTTAACTGTTTCATATCAGTTAGGCATTCCCAGATCACACTCTGAATATTGACAGCACACCCATCTCTTTTCCAGAACTTCTTATCTAACACCCCTGCTCATTTTTCTCCATTGCATTCATCATCATCTAACATGCAACAAATTGACATAATCCATGGCGTGTAACCTCTACAAAAGCAGGGACTTTATTTTCTTAACAGACGAGTTGAATCTTTGTGGTTGGAACTAAGTCTGATACATAGAAGGTACTCAATAAATATTTGTTGGGTGGATTAAATACATATCACAATAAAAAGAGGCAAAGTAAATCAGAAATGGCAAAGAAATGCATTACAGCATAATTAAATGGCTTTCATTTTTGCATGAGATTTCTATAAATGATACTGTCCAGAAGATAACATTTCAGTAGCAGAGTACCCACATTATTTTAAGGTACTCTAAAATAGTTTCACTTGACTATGTTAGGAAGTATCTGTTTCTTAAAAATAAAGTCTAATATTTCTAAAAGAAATTTCAAATATTATCATTAATGATATATTTTGCTACTCTTTGCACTTCAAATTTTAAAACACTATAGTTAAAGTTTCAAATATAATTTCAAATATTTTGTGATATCATTGCACTCACATTCCAAAGCAAACATCTGGAAGTTCAAATCTCTAGTGTATTTCATAAAAATATTTTCACCACACTAGTGCACATGAAACCTGTTTTGCTGACTCACATGCATTTAAATATTGGTATTTAAAGTCTGTAAGAAAAAATATTTCAACTTGATGACTTATACAATTACTTTTCTCAGGTCACATCTATTTTTTCTTCACTGTCTAACACTGTTTTCAAAATAAGAGATTAAGTGTTTTAAAATATTGTACCATACTAGAAAAAGGAAAATTTACCATTTTTAAAATTCAATTAATTTATGTGTAATTCAATTTCCTTCCTTTGGGCCCAGGGCTGTGCTCTATTATCTACTGTGCTTGGAGTAGCGAATGCTACACTCTATTACATTTTCCTACACCTTGTCTATTTGCCAAGAAAATGAAGGCTTTGTGTCTAAATAGGGAGTTAGCTATGTGTGGGTGAATAAGGATTCCTTAGTCTCTCTCTATGCATATAGAAAAAAAAGAAACACATCAGTTCTAAAGTAGCTCTTTAAAATAATTTTCTGCCTAAAATTCAGAATAAAAATGTATATTATGCCAGCCACTCAGAGAAGGACAACGTTCGGGTAATGATTAAAATGCATTCAGAGATCCGAACAGTCAACTCCACCTAATATAAATGAGCAAAACAATCAGCACAGATTGAGAGGAAATACAACATAAACACAGAATAACATTCAGTGCTTTTTAAAAACCCATATTTTGCTAGGTAATATGGAGAAAATAAGGATACAATTGTTTTATTTGATACAGTGTATTATAAAATGAGCCGTGGAAGGCTTCTCAACCTGTTGACATGGCTGAACTGAGACTTCAAAGATGAGTTATATTTATTCAGGAAAGGGGAATAGGAGAGAGCCTATGTGGCAGAGGAAGCAGCCCATGCACAGACCTGGAGGTAAGAGAACAGAGTGAATGCAGAGGTTGAAGGGACTTTGGCTGAAGCTGAGAGAATCCTCAAGAGAGAAGAAAGACAAGCTACTGCCAGATCACAATGGGTCTAGAAATTCATGAAATGTTTCACTGGGCTTAAGCAAGATTACATTAGCTACATGTGGAGAATAGATTAAAATGGAGAAATTTTGAAAGTAAGTAAAGAAGCCATAAGAGTAATCCAGGCAAGAGAGGTTGGTGGCCTCAAATAAGATCATGAGTGAATAGAAATGGATGCATTTGATATCATTAAGATGGCAAAAGTGACAGGACTTAAGAATTTTTGGAGTAGCCTCAGAAAGAACGAGAAACAGGGAAAAGGGGGAGGGATCTTGGCTTCTTTTTTGAGACACTGGGGAGATGGTAATGCCATTCACTGAGATTTAAATACTGGAGAAAGAATGAGATTTGGAGAGAATAGGATGAGTTTAGTTTCCAACATATTGAATTTGAGGTTACTGTAGGATATTCCAGGACAAAACCCAAGAAGGATACTTCTCTCTTTTCATCCAAAACATGAGCAAATCCTCCTGGCTCTAATTTCAAAATATACCAACTAGGCAAGAAAAAGAAAAGGCACCCAAATTGGAAAGAAAGAAATAACATTTTCAATAATTTGCAGATGACATGATTCTTTATATAGAAAATCGAGAAAAATCCACAATAATGCTACTAGAACTAATAATTGAATTTAGTGTAAAATTTTCACTGTTTGCAGATGACACACTTCTACACCTCAAAAGCCCTGAGAAATCTACAACAAAGCTTCTAGAACTTATAAATGAGTTCAGTAAAGTTGCAGGTTATAAGATTAATGTGCAAAAATCAGTAGCATTTCTGTACAACAATAATGAGCAATCTAAGGAGGAAATCAAGAAAAAAAATCCCATTTACAATAGCAACTAAAAGAATCAAATACAAAGGAATAAATTTAACTAAAGGAGAAAATGACTTGTATGCAGAAAATTACACAACACTGTTAAAGGAAATTAAAGAGAAGACCTAAATAAATGAAAGAATATCCCCTGTTCATGGATAAGGAGACTAAACATCATTAATACGTCTATCCTACCCAAACTGATTCATAGATTTAATGCAATTCCAATAAAAGTTACCACAGCATTTTTTTACAAAATTGGAAAAGCTAACCATGAAACTTATTTGGAAGGGCAAGGGGCCCCATAGAGCCAAAGACATATTGGGAAAGAAAAGTAAAATCAGAGGAATCACACTATCTGACTTTAAAGCATACTACAAAGCTACAGTGGTCAAAACTGCATGATATTGGCACAAGGATAGACATACTGACCAATGGAACCCAATTGAGAGTTCTGATATAGATCCTTTCATATACAGTCAACTGATATTCAACAAGGCCACCAAGCCCACTCAACTGGGAGAGAATGGCTTTTTCAACAAATGGTGCTTGGAGAACTGGATATCCGTATCCAAATGATAAGAGAGGAACACCATCTCACAACTTATACAAAAATTAACTCAAGATGGATCAAAGATCTAAATATAAGAGCCAAGACCATAAAGATCTTGGAAGATAATGTAGGGAAGCATCTACAAGATCTTGTATTAGGAAATGGTTTCATAAACTTTACATCCAAAGCATAGCAGTAAAAGAAAAAACAGATAAATGGGACCTCCTCAAAATTAAAAACTTTTGCACCTCAAAGGAGTTTGTCAAGAAAGTGAAAAGGCAGTCTACTCAATGGGAGAAAATATTTGGTAACCATATATCTAATAGGGGCCTAATATCTGTCATATATAAAGAAATCCTACACCTCAAAAATAAAAAGACAAAGAACCCATTTTAAAAAAGGGCAAGTGATTTGAATAGACACTTCTCCAAAGAAGAAATACAAATGGCTTAAAAGCACATGAAAGATGCTTAACATCATTAGCTATTAGGGAAATGCAAATCAAACCTACAATGAGATATCACCTTATACCCCATTAGACTGGCAGCTATTTAAAAAAATAGAGAACTACAAGTGTTGGAGAGGATGTGGAGGAATGGGAATGCAGAATGGTGCAACCATTGTGGAGGACTGTCTGGAGGTTCTTCAGGAAGCTAACTATAGAACTGATGATCCAGGAATCCCACTACTAGGTATATACCCAGAAGAATTGAAAGCAAGGATCTGAACAGATACATGCACACCAATGTTCATAGTGGCATTATGCACTATCGCCAGAATTAGAAACAATCCAAAATCCACCAACAGATGAATAGACAAACAAACTCTGGTATATACATATGTGGAATATTACTCAGCTGTAAGAAGGAATGCAATATTAACACATGGGATAACATGGATGAACGTTGAAGACCTTATGTTGAATGAAGCAAGCCAGTCACTGAAGGACAAATATTACATGACCTCACTGATATGAATTAAGCAAATTGAGCAGACTCACAGAGCTAGAGTCTGGAAGATAGGTTTACAGGAGACAGAAAGGAAGTAAAGGCTTGTAAGCCAATGTTCATATGTGCAAAATCTATGATAAGGTGGAAGGATGTAGTTGGGCTATGGATAGACATGACAGTGGTGCAGTGATGCTATTGGGTTGGGCAGTGCTGGCCTGTGAGAGGGGTAGGGTGGGGGAGTTGCACTGTCCTTGGAACTGGTGGGAGGGTTGGGGGAGGAAGGAGATGAACTCTGGGGATTTGCGGGTATGTGGTTGAAACTGCAATGTTGGGAATGTCTTTTTGGCAAATATGGCAGGGGAGGGTTACTGGTTTAGGTTGTTGGATGTGGGGGGCATGCAGTACAGGGTGCACATGGGGCAGGCTGCCAGGGAGTATGTGAGTGTTCATCCTGTCATAGTGCGTTGTATCACTGGGTGGAGACCCACACAATGAATGGGAAGGTGTTGGACTCCCATCCTGGGGAATTCTGCTATGTTCTCAAATAAGGGTGGGAGTCTCTCAAGAGCATAGGCAGTGCCTAATAGGGGAGGATAGACCAGTATGTCAAGCCCTCAATGTTGTTGCAAGTAACTATGAATCTTGCTCTTCAAGGAGTGAAGCTTGGTGGTTGCCATGGGCCCCGAAGGGAGGGGGAGGGAGGAATAGAATAGATGGAACATGGAGCATTTTGGGGGCGTTGGAATTGTTCTACATGATCTTGCAATGGTGGTTACAGGCCATGTTAAATTTTGTCAAAATTTATAAAAGTGTATGGTCCAAAATGTAAACCATAATGTAAATCATTGACCATGGTTAGTAGCAATGCTTCAATATTTGTACGTCAGTTGTAACAAATGTACCATCCACATGTAAAATGTTATTAATAGGGGAAAGGGGAAAAGGGGGAGGATGTTGAGTAAATGGGAATTCCCTATATTCTGTACATGACTTTTCTGTAACCTAAAGCCTCTTAAAGATAAAATGAAAAAATAATACACTGGGGGAATAAATGAAAGAAAATGTCACTGTACATACAAGACAATAGCTCTTATAGTGATGAAAAACATAATGCCAATATTTATTTATTTTATTTTATTTATTTATTTATTATTTCAAATTCTTTTTATTTTTTTGTATTTTATTTGTCATTTCTAAAGCTATCATCATTATTTCATTTTCTTATTAGTTTTATTTGGTTATTTTGTTGGCTTCATTTTTGAAGTTTTGGATTACAGAAGGGTTACAACTGTGGGGTGTCAGTGATGGGGGATGCATGGGAGGATGTTCAACTGGGGCATACCTATAAAGCATATGAAAGAGTTCAAGTGTTCATGAGGTATTGTTAGGGTGGGTGGAGATCCACACAATAACCAAAAGAAAAGCCAATTCCCATTCTGGGGAGTTCTGTCACATTCTCTAATATTGGACAGCAAGAATCCTCTAAGTGCAAGGACAGTGACTAGTGATGAACCACTGATGGGCCCTTGATATTGATGGCTGTACTCATGAACATTTTCTTTTGAAATTGAAATTTAGCCTAGTATTATAGGTTGCCTAAAAGTTACCTCCTGAGAGCTTCCATGTTGCTCAAATGTGGCCTCTCTCTAAGCCAAACTCAGCATATGAATGCATTACCTTCCATCTGGCATGGGACATGACTCCCAGGGATGAGACTCCCTGGCACTGAGGGATTACCACCAAGGAGGAACTAGCAATGTAACTGGAAAAAGACCTTGACCAAAAGGGGGAAAAAGGTAAAGACAAATGAGTTTATATGGCTAAGAGACTTCAAAGTAAGTAGGGAGATCATTCCAGAGGTTACACTTATGCATGACTCAGCAGGATCTCATTGACTGTCACAGTAAATATTGCCTCAAATAGCAGGGCTCCTGAGGGCTCTGGAGACATCCAGATACTATAGGCAGGGCTGACAGCTCAGGAATTTGGTACCCTGCCTGTGGCCTCTTGCATTTGAACCTATAGTTAGTACTAGAGTTGATAGGCTTATGTTCAAGAGACTTAAATCTTTGGGCTTTCCATGTGCCAGTCAGGCCCTGAATCTCAACAGTGTTGCAACACCTACTACCCAGTTCATTGGACTCACACAGAACAACTAATAAGCAAATGATGATGGACAATGACCATGCCAAGGAACAGAGAGAGTCTACAACTGCAAGCAAGAGAGTCCCATCCATCTGCCCCATGGGATCTAAATCCCCTCTCAATTAGAGGTGGAGTGGGTATCACCATCCCAAAATCCTCAGGATTGGGGAATGAGCAATGAACTAAAGGAGACTTACTGTAGTTCTGCTATAGACTTATAGTTATTCTAGCAATGAAAGAAATTTTATCATTGACGTGGGGGAAGTGGCCACCGGAAGTTCTGAGGGGAGCTAGAGGGCAAAAATAGGTGTAATATGGGGCATTTTCGGGACATTGGAATTGTCCTTAATGACATTGCAATGACAGATACAGGCCATTACATATCTTGTCATAACTTACAAAATTGTTTAAACTATAATGTAAACTATAATCCACACTTAGTGTCAATGCTCTAATATGTGTTCATCAATTGTAAAAAATGTACCACACTAATGAAGGATGTTAATGTAGGAAAGTGTGGGAGAGGTGAGGAGTGGCATATGGGAATCCCCTATATTTTTTATTCAACATTTATGTAATGTAAGTATCTTTAAAAAAAAATACATATGTGCTACATATATTGCTAATTGTCTTTTTCTTTAAGGTCAGAAACTGTTTAGTTTAGTTGAATTAAATGCAACCATTTATGGAAATAAAATAAAATAGTAAATTCAAAATAAAAAAGATAATAAATAATTTAACAATATAGGTAAACCACCCCTCAAAAAATTGAATTTAGTGAAGCTGCCAGATACAAGATCAACACGCAAAAATCAGTAATGTTTCTACACACTAGTAATGAGCAATCTGAAGAGGAAATCAATAAAAAATCCATTTATGATAGCAATTAAAAGAATCAAATCTCTAGGAATAAATTTAACCTAGGATGTAAAGGACATTCTACATTCATGGAGTGGAAAACAAAACATTGTTAAGGGCCAAGTCTACCCAGTGCAATTTACATATTCAACGCAATACCAATCAAAATTCCAACAGGCTTCTTTGCAGAAATGGAAAAGCCAATCATCAAATTTATATGGAATGGTAAGATGAACCAAATAGGCAAAATCATCTGGAAAAAGAGGAACGAAGTTGGAGAACTCACACTTCCTAAAATGAAAACTCATTACAAAACTACAGTAATCAAATCTCCATGGTACTGGCACAAAGACAGACATATAGACCAATGTAATTGAACTGAGTATTCAGAAATAAACCTCACATCTATAACCAATTCATTTTTGACAAGTATGCCAAGTCCACTCAACTGGGAAAGAATAGTCCTTCAAACATGGTGTTGGTAAAGCTGAATAGCCATATTCAAAAGAATGAAGGTGGATGCCTACCTCATACCAAATGCAATAATTAACTCTAAATGGAGGTAAAATTGCCAGGTCTTTGCAATTAATAATACATGGGGAGTGAGGCTGCAAGAGGAGTCTAAGATGACTTCTAGTTTTCATAGGAGATAGAGGTGAACCCAAATAATATCATGAATATTGAAGAATCTGTTTCAAGGGGAACATGTGTTCATATTTTAATGACTTTAAATATTTTTAAGGAAAACAAAAAGATTGGGGATTCTGAAAATATTTCTGAGAACACTGGGCAGGTGGTAGGACTCTAGTTGGAGTCTCCCATTATAAGGCAGGTGGTCATAAATGAGGGTCTAAACAATAAAGTTAACAAGATTCTGGCAGACAGGTAGACAGAAATCTCTACTATGAAATACTGATATGTTCTGGTAAGAGGCAAGCCTTTAGTATCAGGGCCCAAGGATTGGCATCCTATCTTTTGGCCAGATAAAGCAGGACTTCAGGTTATGGAAAATATGCACTGAGAAGGATATCAGCATAGGACTTAAGGTTTTGGTGTCTGTTTCAGGTGCCCTTCTGTTCTTTCTTCTAGCGCCCCAAGATTCTTCACTTCCAACACCCATAAATACTAGAAAAACCATCAGTTGATAAATCTTAAGGTGTTAAACTTCCAAGTTGTTTGCTTTAATTATTAAACTGGCATTAAAGTCATGATAACATAAAAGTCTTTGAAAGGCTTTACTAAAGTGATAATGAGAGAGATATTTTAAGTAATAGCTATTTCTTGTCAGTTTTTAGGTCATACGCTAGGAGTTAAAATTTGATTTGTCTACTTGAAAGTCTCTTTGTACTTAGGAATATTTCTCCTTCTCCAATTCCTATTACTTCCTGTCCTTCTTCTAGTCTCCTTTTAATATATTTAAGTTAGTCTCATTTTCTACTATTAGACTGTAAACTCCTTGAGGGCTAAGAACATGTCATCTATAATTTCATTATCGGCACAGAAAATAGCACAGTGCTTTGGAGAAGTAGTCATTTATTAAATAGTTGTTGAATGAATGAATTGGTTTCCAAGGTTTCATTGTCTAATAAATAGAAGACTGGTTCAGCAAACTATCTGATGCCTTATTCTTTTTGGATTAATTTTAATTGCTTCTACAGTAATTTAGGGCATTCCTCATAGTTTATTTATTTTAAACGCTACATCGTCTCTAGTTTGAATACCTTAATTGGTATTATTATCATTCTTCTATTTTGGAAATATCATATTATAACTAATGTTATGGACAGAAACAACTGCAATTTAAATCAAATATCAAAATAATCAAGGAAACATAAATATTGTGTTAACCAGATAAAAATTAGAATAAAATTTATTAATTTCATTGTACATAGGGAAAAGCTGTGCCCAGTCTGATATCATTCGGGGACTGTTTTACCTAGAAAAATCTATACATGAGACTGTTTTTTTTGTCAGTTTGATCCCTCAGGAATGAACCTAAAATCTCCAAAATTTCAGGTATTATATCGAACTTTTTTGCCAATTCGACACTTTTCAAGTGTCCCCAAGCTTTTTAAATCTACAATGAGGTATCATTTCTTCATTGGCACAAATGTTCTCTATTTCTTTTCTCTACTTACATCATTCCTTTTTTACACTGACTATTAGAAAACTTAAGTTTGTGGCACAGTATTCATATATATATTATTCGATGGTATGCATTTTCATCGGAGTCCATTCCTAGCTCCATTGTATCTTTATTTTTTATGCGTTTTCTTTCTTACTTCTAATTTATGGTTGCTTGCTGTACAAGGCCTGAAATTATTTATGGAATAAGTTAGAATAAAATTAATTTATTATTTTTTCTCAACTCTCAATCCATTGCAATATATGCAAAAAATAAATAAAACAGCAGAAAGTCTTGTTAAATGTGAATAAATACAGCTTTAGTTTTAATTTTTATAAACTTGGCCTCAATTCTACTATCACTCAGGCTTCATTGTTTAAGTATGTATAATTTTTGATGTTTATTCTTGTCTATCCAATTATACCTGAGTAGAGATAATAAAAATCCCATCTTCTCACATGCAAGTGAGGATACCATCTCACATACACTGCTTTGTGAAAGTGCATGCTATCGAGGCACAATCTGGTGAAGCTGTATTATAGCTGATGTATTATTGCTCATGAGGAATGTTTAAAGATAATACCTGGGAGATGTTTTGACACTTCCATATTGAAGGTGAGGGAGGGGACTCTAAGGAAAAAAGAATCTTAAATATGATTGATTCTCCTGGCCAATGAGGGGAAAGTATAGCCCTCCCTTCTGTGTCAGAGAATGGTATCACAGGAAAAAACTTGATAGAGAACAAGACTCAGTGAACTCTGAGATACTGCTGTTGGATATATCCCACCTGCCAGTGCAGCAAATATTTTGGTGATCAAAGGAGATAAAATATGTTAAGGAATGCCTCTCCTAGAACATTGTTTTACCCAGGCTTCTTTCTGTTTTGTTGTGCTACATAATACATTTAACCATATTAGATGCCTAAAACAGAATTTTTAAATGAATAAATTGCTCAATAGAAAAGTATATAAAATGCTTTAAAGGCCAACATTTTTTTCTTTTCATGCTGCCTCAAAATATTTGTTGCAGACTCTTCAGTGAGACCTCCAATTAGTGAGACGAGGAGGGCATTGGCGGGGGCAGGGAAGGTGCAGAAAGCCTATCTTCTCTAACTCTCTCTGTTTTGGCTCATCTCAGTAGTCACTAACTGCATTTCTGACACTGTATGGATCAAAAAATTATATGCTAAGAACTCAAAATGAGGCTCCAGGTGTGGCCTGACCTGTATAAGCTATAGAGCTCTCGCCTACTTTGCTTTTGTAACTTCTATTATGCAACATATTTGCATGACCAAGGTGTTTTGGCAGCTATGTGATAGTGTTGACATATATTTGGCTTATGGTCAATTTAAACATCTATGCTTTCTAGCTCTGAACTGGTTTGAAGCATGGGTCACTACCATCATCATTCCCCTATTCTGCACTTAGATGGTTGACTGCTTGAACATGTCTAAAATTTGAATTTGATCCCTATATTAAATTTTATCTTATTGTTTTTGGCCCATTCCAGCCTGTCATCATATTTTTGAATTCTAATTCAAACTTGTTAATTATTCTTTAATATTTTAGCTCACTGCACATGTACATGTTCAACAAATACTGAGTACTTTCTATGTGCTAATAACTATTCAAGGCAGTGAGGTTACAGAGATAAACAAGACACAATTAGTTTTTCTTGAATCATCAGAATGGATACAAGATTTGACATCATCACACCTTGTGGTCTACTACTCCAGCCCACATATGCTATGGTTCCAGGCACACTGAACTTCTCAGGATTCTCTTCACTTGCCAAGAACTTCCATACATGTGTATCTTAGTGTGTGTTGTTCCTGGTATGACCTACCATGTTTCTTCACTAGGCAAACTCCTACTCATTCCTTCAAGACCTAGCTCAAATGCCAAAGCAGGTCACAGGTGACTCACTCAGAAAAACCTGAGGGCCCTATTCTCCCACCCACCAGGGTATTACTGAGAGGAACTCTGGAGACCTGATGACCATCTAAACTCAACAGTCCTGTCATCTTTCCTTGATGTAAGTTTTTCCAATCATTTTCTCTTTCATGAAGTCCTTATCTCCATACTGCTACATAATTCTTCTCATATGACCAAGTTTTTCAGAATTTTCTTCTCTCTTAAAACTGTGTGGTCCAGAAAATACAATTTCATGAAAAATAAACTGACCTGCATTAAGAACATCTTCACCAAGTATGTTCTCTATATCCTTGTCTTAACTCATACCTGGTTCTCCTACAGAAACCAGAAGTGGAATCTATTCCTTTTTTTTTTTTTTTTTTTCATATTTTGTTTATGTTGGAACAGGATGCATGCTTATCATTCTCCTAAATACTCAATGATGTCTCCAGATTTTTATGCCTACAGAATTTCCAGAGAACCCTTGATCTTCAAAGGCTCATATAGCACTCTTGCTTTACTCTTACCTTTTTGTTTGTCTACTATTCTCTTACTCATTCCCCCACGTTCATTGGAGGTTTTTTCTTTTGTCTCATTATCATTTTTTATATATCAATTGTTGCCACCATCCTAGGTGTCTTCAAAAGCCATGGACAATCATAATATTTCAGTTGCTCTAAATCCTCATATGCAATTAATCTATACTCTACACCACTTTACCAACTCATTCCCATACCCATATGATGAATCTTATCATCATCAATAACTGGTCCACTCCAAAACCCTAAAATTCAAATTACCACAGTTGTCTAATATTACAGCTCTATCATTCAGTTATTTCCCCTTTGCACCTTATTTCAGACCTCAGTAAGGCATTCAATTTCTTAACCCTTCTAGGTTCTCCCTATCAAGCAGCTTACTCATGTCTTCACTTTATTTCCTCTCACATTCAACTCCATAGTGCCATTAATCAATCACTATCTTTCCATTATTCTCAAACTACATACCTGCTGTCTCTATAATGCACTGCTTTAGTTTCTTGGCTGCTAAAACAAATACTATACAAGAGGTTGACTTAAGCAATGGGAATTTATTGGCTCATGGTTTTGAAGTTGGGAAAAGTCCAAAATTGAGGTTTCAGCAAAGTAATGATTTCTCACTGAAGACAGTGGCATTCTGGACTGGCTGACTGTAATCCTCAGTCTTTGGCTTGTTTGTCACATGGTAATATACATAGTGTATCTTCTCTTTTCTCTTTCAGGTTCTGTTGACTTCCAATTCTGGTTGCTCCCAGTAGATTCTCCTTCTGTGTCCAATTTCCTTTGCTTGTAAGGATGTCAGCCATATTGGATTAAGCCCACCCTCATTCAGTTTGGCCACACCTTAACTAATAACATCATCAAAGGTCTTATTTTCAAATGGATTCACACCCACAAGACCAGGGTTAGGGACTTAAACATGCGTTTTGTGGAGAACATGATTCAATCCCCAACAAACACCATCACAGATTTAATCCAAATGTCTATCTTTTATACCTGAATTGCTGAACATTGCTAGTGAAAATAAGTAGTGCATATCAGTGCTACTAAAAGTCTGTGGTCTCCAACATCAACAGTTTACTCACTGCTGTCTAGGAATACTTCTAGATTTCACCAGTGAAGTTTCTCTTCCTATTTTCCACAGTAGCCATTGCAAAATGTCTTTACTCATCTCAAATTTCTGACTACATCCTTTTTCAGTATCAAATAACTTAAACTTAGCATTACATGACAAAAATTAAAGCCAACAGAATGCCCTCCTTTTACTGCCACCAGGTCCACAAACTTAGCTGCATTCACATGCTTGCTTTCTGCCTCCTCTCATGTTACTGTGGGAAAGCAGTCTAGCCTCCTAGATAATTACTCCTCATATGGCAGAGGGAAGATACAGGAAACTTATCATGGGCTTACTTCCATTAATTATCTTCTCTCTCTTCAGGAGACTTCTGACCAGCATGCTCATATCTTTCTGATCTAAAACAACAGAAATCTTTATGCAAGTCAATGTGCCTTAGTTCTAATCTCCTATGACTTTTTTTCTTAATCCACAACCAATTTTTTTCTTCCTTTATATTCAATATATTATTATTTTTTTTTATTGTGGGTAAAAATCAAATTTTTCACAATACATACCAATATTTGTAAAACATAACCAATTTTTAAAAGAGTTGGCTATACAGGGACTTATATGCAGGTACCTTCTTCAATAAGTTATGAAACCAGACATTTTATTGAAAATTAGATATCACCAAAGTTACAAATGAACTCTTTATTGCTAAATTCAATATTAGCAATCCTCCTATTACTCCACACATTCATTCAAAAATATTTACTGAGTCCTTACTACAACCAGGTGATGAAAATACAATTGTGAAAAAGTAAACACAATGCCACTTTTGGAATATGCATTCTGATGGGTTACTCTGGTAATAAGCTAATTACATCTTGGTGGCTTGTTTCTTTAATAAGTAGCCTATAGTTAATATAAGAGCTTCTTCACACCTTGTGGTGGGCTTAGAGCTGTATATTCCCCAGAAAACCATGTTCTTAAATTTATTTCATTTCTGTGGGTATGAATCCATTGTAAGTAGGACTTTTTGATGAGGTTACTTTAATTAAGCTGTGGTCCACCTCAATCAGGATGGATATTAATCCTATTACTGCATTCCTTTATAAACAGAATGAAATTTGGCCAGAGAGAGAAAACCACAGAGGGAGCTGCCAGCAGCACAACATCAAGAGAACCTGGAAGAAAAGGGAGAGACCAGGAAAAGCTGCCATGTGCCTTGCCATGTGTCATGCTAAGAACCAAGGATGGCTGGCAGCCAGCCCCAGAGAGCCACAGGAAAAAAGCTCTGCCTTAATGATGACTTGATTTCAACTTTCTTAGCCTTAAAACCATGAACAAATAAATTCCTACTATTGAAGCAAATCCATTTCATTGTTATTTGCTTGAGTAAGTCTTAGTCTTACACCCCACTTCCAATGGATTTTATACCATGTAACTTGGTTTCTTCATAAGCTTTAAGATGGAAACTACTTTTTTGAAGGCTAGAGATGATCCCTTACTTTATCTTCTTTCTTTTAGGATGATCATTTAAATGATCTGTCACTCACACTATTATAAGCTCCTTCAGGACAAGCAATACATTAAATTCCCCTTTTGTCCTCCAACTATATCCCAGAGCCCTTTGCATACAAGATACCTAAAATATTGTTAAATGAACAAATGTACAGATAAATGGATATGTAGATGAGTACCAGAATAAATGTTTTAGCATTAACTCCACAATTACCCAAAAGAAGAAAGGCAAGTTTATTGGGTTCTCTATATTCCACTAAAAGAAAGGAAACATTTATATAATTTATATAATCACAGTTTCTTTCCCTAACTCCTGGGACATGATGTTTACTTTTAAGAAGAAAGCTAAGTAGAAATAAATTTTAAAGTCTTAATTGTTCCATATAAACTAAACATAAGTGTTCTGGCAAGAAAAAATACAATAAAAATATGTGCAACTTTTCGAAGATATAAACAGGGTATTCTGAATGTGCCAAATTTATTTTTAAGAGAAAGATGAAGACAAAATGGAATAGAGACAAAATGAAATGGAGAGTTTAGAAACTATCTGAAGAATTGGCAGGGGCAGAATTATCTAGAGAAGTGGATCAATTAAGACACACAACTAGAATAATAATGTTGGGCTTTTCTGCAACACCACAGTGTGAAAGACCATTTACTTCAACAACAAACTCACCTTTTGACTTAATTCCGTGTATTAAGAACCCCTGTGTGAAAATATGTTTCTAGATGTTTTCCATAAGCAGTCACTTGTATCCTTCAAAAAGTCTTGTCTAATTGAAAAGCTCTAGGTGGGGATATAACAACAATTAATGTCTGATTTCAAAACATTTCTTAGGATATTAAAGCTAAAACAAATGTTTACAAAGTAGGGAAATTTAGATCATTTCTCTTTCTCTGTAGAGTAAACGATGCTAAGATTTCTGCCTGCAGTTTTTGATATTTAAGTGTTACCTCAAAAGACACGTAAGCAAAGGAATTTGCTTTGCAAGGTCTTTGCTCCTTTCTATTGAAACAGACACAGTCTTGGGAGAGTGGCAGTGATTTATTAATACTTTGATTTCAGAAAACTGTTCCTGTCAAATGAAATAAGATAATCTGGTCTTTTATAAAACAATTTGAGATGTTAAAATGCTATTATTTTACTTATCCCAGCAATTTTAACACGTAATTATTGAACTTTGAGGTTGCTATACTCTTATGTCCATTAGAGTTCTTTTCCACAAAGAAGATAAATGGCACTCGTTTTTAACAGCTAACATTTATTCAAAGATATAGATGAAACTATGAAAGAGAGATGGAAAAAGGTAGAAAAAAAAATCACCAGCTATACAAAGATGTGATTAAGTGTGAAAAGAACCTATAAACTTAGATCTTTGATGTAACTGAATTGCAGTGTCAAGGGATTAGTGAGCTTTAAATAATCATTTTAATTTGGCAGTGGCTTGTCAAATTACCTGTAGATAATTCCCCTGAATTAGCCCATTTTTATGCCAATAATTCTCATCCTGTTCACTTGATAAATTGAAGACTTTTTAAACTCTGCTCCACTCTATTGTTGTCCTTCTCTTGTCCCATCATGCTATTATAGTTATTTAAAAGTTTATTGTAATTAATGGCTACCTCTTAGTTAAATGATAAAATTGACTTAAGTGTTATTAAACTCCTGAAAGATTAATAACATGATCAAAGAGCAAAGCCCTTCTCATAAAATGCAGTTTTCAAACTTTGGTTTTAAATTAGCTTCCCAAAAGTTCATGGCCTGATGTCACCTAAATCACTCCTTCTTCTTAAATGTGGTATAATTCTTTAATTGATATTAGCTCAAATCACAAACCATCTCCCTGATAATGAAACGAGTTTGTAACATAATGCAGAAATTATATTTTTGAAGGGCTTCAGAAAGATTATTGGTAATCTTTCTGAAAACAGTAATGCCATCATAGAAATTCATTGGAACAGTATTCACCATGACAAGTAGCTCAATTATCTCATGGTACTCTCCCCGCTCTGTATTGTCACTTTTCCTCCTTCATGTTTAAACACGTATGGGCTATGGTTTCTCAGTTAATATCTAACATGAGATAGCTCAATTAATTCTTCCTTGTGTACATAAGTATTGCATTTAACATAATAAATGGGGATAATATTGATGGGATAGCCCTCTAGTAGGAATTTATTTTTATCATTGTGGCCTGTATTACCTGAAAAAATAGTCATATAATAGCTTTCAAATTAATTTTTTAAAATTTAAGAATTATTTACTGTACTACTCATTCACTCATTTACACGTATCTCTTTGGTGCCTATAGAATAACAAACATTTTGCTACAACCAGGGGAGCCTTTTGAAACCCAGTGTTTCCTTTGACGGTGCAATTATCTAATAAAGGGTAGCTTCCAAAAGATCTTCCCTCTATTAAATACTAACACAAACTCCTGTGTGCTGCAGAAATTAAAATTTTAGCAGGATTGAAATATGTTAGAGAAAAAAGTGAACTTTAATTTTGGACTGTAATTTTAATAAAATGTACTAGAATGCCCTATAAAGAATATAGACAGAAAAATATCTGGAGGAATCCATTATTATGCAATACTAGTAAGAGTGATCCAGCAGCACAACTGACATTTGTTATGAAGGGATACAATTTTTACCAGTACTTGTGGCTCACAACAGCTGCCTGAAAAGTTCTAGAATTTGTTATGTTATTGCAGCACTTCATAAAGATATTCCTTATACTAGGTAGGATGTGTTTATACTTTATCAACCAAAATACACCATTTTTGAGACTGGAAGAGGGTGTTATAAATTATTATGTAGGGGACAACTGATATAAACTGGGACTATCCAGACAAAGCCAGACACACATGGTCACCTTAATAGGAGGGGACGTTAAGAATGTAACTCTTCTATACACTTTTCTTTAAGCAGAAATTCAGAAAAGTTAAAAAATTTAGTGTAGCTTGGGTTATAATTATAAATATTCTTGATCTACTAGTTATTTTATTCTTTCAGCTAAATTATTTTAAAAGCATATCATTATATCATTTATTTTAATCATCATCAATTACTTATGTGGAGGGAGCAGGGGTGGGGGAGAGAAGAATTATAAAAATGCCAAATATAGGACTATATGTAATGGAAATTAATCTTATAGAAGAAAGTACCAAGCATAGTTTTCTTCAATATTATTATCACTGAATCATCAAAAACATTTTACTAAATTTTCTCATTCTTGACATTCAAAGAGGCTGTGTGCACAGGTCTCCATGTAATTTCTCTGCAGCTGGAGAGTGAGGAATTACATAATATTTTAGTTGAAAATTGAATAAAGGCCCTTATCAGGAAGTTACATTACAACTACAACAGTTACTTGAAATTATTTACTTAAATATTAAGTCCAACTACTTCTCCCCGAAATAGCTCTTGTTGCAAGATCATATTCTCAGTACAATTCAAAGGAGTTGTGGGTATTTCCTAGGTTTGACTATCCCAGAGAAAGCAAATGAAAACATCTCTGGGAGAGGAATACTGCTCAAAATGCATTTGTATTGCTATGGCTTTTTCATCGCAATAATAGGGACTCTAAATCAAAACCACTGATGCTGACCTACCTTAGTCTCTAGAATTCTCCCTTTATCTTAAAATGACACTTATCTCACTAAATATTACCCTATCACCTTTTCTTTAAAGTCTCTACCACCACAAGAGGGTGTCATTTATACCATTTTTCATTCCCACTTTTGCAAATAAAAATGCTTATGTATAATTTCACCACTCCAGGCAAGGGGCACATTTTTTTCAATCAAAAGAAAAGGCACCCAATGTCAGAAGGATGATAGTCAGTTGCCCCTTAGTGTGTATTCATTTATGGGTTCTGGGAGTTTGTGGTAGGTTGATTTATGTACCCCAGAAAAACATATTCTTAATCTTAATTCATCCCTGAGGATGTGAACCTACTGTAAATAGGAACTTTTGAGGATGTTATTTTTTGTTAAGCTGAGGCCAACTGAATCAGTTTGGGCTTTAATTGGATTATTGGAGTCCTTTATATGCAGAATGCAATTCAGACAGAGAAAGAAAGCCAAGCGAAGCAAGAGAAAGGCAATGGACCCAGGAGAGAAATGAAAAGACACTGCCAAATGCATTGCCATATGATAGAAAAATCAAGGACCCAAGGATCACAACAGCCAGCCCAGAATGGCACAGTCTTTGGGGAGAAAGCATCACCTTGCTGAAACCCCGATTTTGGACTTCTCCTAGCCTCAAAACCAAAAGCCAATAAATTCCCATTTAGTCAACCCATTTCATACTATTTTTGGTCAAATCCCTAAGATGGGGTTTATATGCTGATCACTTAAGGAAAAGGAATTTGGAATTGATGGGAAGGAGGGGAGGAGATGACAAGAAAGTAGAAAGTTTTTATTTTAATATTTTGTGATAAAGCCGACACCAGGAAAATACTAGAGATAAGGGCTTTAGACAACCAGTGTAGGCATCTTAAAGGAATTACTTTTATAGAGTGGCTGAAATGAGAGTATCAAGTACTGGGAAAGAGATATTAAAACAAATTTCAACAGAGTCGTTTTTTCTAGGCCACACTAGTGAAGAAGTTTTTGAACTCTCTGGCTTCTCCCCCTTATATGTAGAGAAAGGAGGCAGAGTAATGACCGGTTAGGAAGGAAAACTAGATATGAGAATGTGGGGATCTTCGGATATGCATTTAATATGTGTGTGAAATATATATAAATTTAGTCCTCACATAAACCCTATGATGTAGGTACTAGTATAATTTATTTCACAGAGAGGGTTAATAATTACCCCAAAGTCAAATTCATACAACAAGGTAGTAGAAGAGCTGGGATTTGAATTTAGTCAGCCTGGCCCTGGTGCCTGGGCTCTTTGTGCTATGAGTATTGGGACGGTGGTAGGAGCTGGGGGAAAGGGGAATATATTTACAATATGTTTGCATTTGGGAACAGGTGTAGCTCAGTGGTTGAACACCTGGTTCACATATACATTCAATATCCGGTAGCTTTTTTATTTTTTATTTTTTTATTTATCCCCCCCCCTTGCTGCTTGTGCTGCTGTGTCCATTCGCTGCGTGTCTTCTCTGTGTCTCCTTATCTCCCCCTTGCTGTGAGGTCTTGCCGCATCAGTTGGCCTGCCCTCACAAGGAGGCGCCGGGAAGCGAACCCGGGGCCTCTCATATGGTAAACGGGGGCTCTATCCACTGAGCCACACCCGCTTCCCATCCGGTAGCTTCTTTAAAAACAACAACAACAAAACCAATGTGCTAGCGTTTAAGTCTACAATTGAATTTTCTAGTTTTTACTTTGTACAATGTAAGTGCAAATACTCACTGATTGAATCTAATAAAATTTTTAATTATAGCAAATATTTTACTTTATTTGTAGATTCAAATTTTAAAATAAAAATATTCAGTGCAAATCAACTATTGTCACATTTTATTCTCACTAGCTAGATTTTGGTATGGATTTAAATACTAGAATTGTGTTAGAATGTGAATGTGGCCTTAAATCTATACTTCCTACATTGTGTATCTAGCCACTACAGACGTTCTGGAGAGTTAAATATGTGTTTGTATTTAGTATAAAAACCTGTCCTTCCTGTGTAATGACACTGAAGCTACAAGTTAAAGATTCATAGCATCTAGTTCTGTTTACAATTCTTCAGTCTTCTAAAATACATTAATGAGAAACATAATATAAATTGGATTTTAGTTATTTTATTAACATCTTCTCCCAGACAAAGTCAGATACCACCATGTCTAAAACTTACATGAGTTACAAAATATTTCAAATTCCACATCTTTAAATGTTAGTAAATGTGGAAACCAGGAACCAAAGGACAAGGAATCAGAAATATTTTTACAACACTAATCACTCTAAAGAAGAATTCAAAATAGAAAATTTGCTTTTCCCTTGAATAATGTACAAAGATTTTATTATTAAATTACCAAATAAAATTAAAAGTAGCTTTTATTGAGTGACTGCTAAATATTAAAGGTTGTTCTAGGTATCATAATTCACTTAATCCTTAATATGACCCTATCAGATATTTCTTCTTATTAACATCCTCATTTTTAGATGGGAAAACAGAAACACCAAGAAGTTAAGCAACATACTTAGGTCCCACAGCTGATAAACAGTAGAGCTTAGATTTGAACCCAGGCTACAGGACTCTTGAGCCTCGCTTGTAACTCCTTTCCTATATTGATTCACTACCAAATGGCATTGGTTGTCTTATTAGGTGGCCTACACCTATAAAACGGCATTCACCAAAAATCCTGACAACTACACTCTAAGATGTATTCAAAGCGTGAGTCCCATAGTGAGTGCTGTCATTTGCAGCTGTTTTCCACATGTTTCATAAGCATGTTGCCCCATAAGTTGTTCTCTAAAAGTTGGGTACAATTTTTATTTGCAGGACATAACTCTTCTTTGTACTGAATGTTTTGTCACCTTCCCCTATTTTGTTTTTTCAAGAAAGTTCATATCTAGGTAATTAGTCAGATAGATGGCTGATGGAAAAAGATGTAGCTCTGTTATATAGAAACAAAAAACTCCCAAGGTACTAACATTTACTGAATGAAATGTGCACCAGTCATCACTACCAAGGTAAAGTTAGCCTAGTTGAACAGTTTATTACTTTCCTACTTTAAAGTTGCACCTAGTCTTCCTTTTAATTTGATTTTACCCAAATAAAAGGGCTGGGAGCTGGAGCAGAAAAATCTGATTTGTTTCAGGTTCTTAGGACACTTAAGTGGGGATGGGGGGGGTCTCTTAAAAACTTATATTATAAAAGTTTACTATTAATTTCCAAAACTCAAGATCTTTTAAAAATCCATTTCTAGGCCTCTATGTATCTCTCAGGAGTTCATATAAAATCTTTATCTTAGTGTGGTGATTTTTACAGTGACCCTGAGAGAAACTACCATCAAGGCAATTCCCTAGTTAATAAAACCTCAGAGAAAAGGGACCCTGTTATTTTATGCTTGATTTGAGTATAGTTATTGGACATACCTTAAAGCCTGTAAAGATTCTTTTTAGGTCATGTGACAGGCCTGGTGTCAGTAGCTTTATAATATGCTATAATATGGTTTATTTGAAGATTTTAATCTTTATTTAATAACATTCAAGGGAGAGAAGTTCATTGTAGGTGCTTTGATAGTGGTCAACTTCATTATCACATCCATGGCCACCACCTTCAACATCAGTAAAAGTTGTAAAAGTTGATATTAAAATATCAGTCATATTCACTTCAGTGGAAAAAATATGAAGAAGTCATTTTGGATAGTTCGGTATTTTATGGTTTTATATTAAACCGTGATTTTTGTTTCCTAGCAGGAAAAAAATAGTCAAATTTAAGCTATGTAGTTATTTTTATATATTCCATTGAATTTCACTATAGCTTTAATGCATTCATAAATGTATTAGATGCCATGCGCATCTCCTGTATTTCATGAAATAGTAACAATCACCAAGGTCTATATAGTTCTATGCCCCCCCATTTCTAAGCTTTTCATATATACTAACTTAGTTAATCCCTATAATAAGGGAGAGAGGTACATTTAATTTAGGTAAGGAAACTGAGGTACAAAGAGGTTAAGTAGATTGCCCAAGGTCATATACACCCAACAAGTGAAAGCAGCAGAACTTGAACCCAGGTAGGGCAACATGAGTACCTGGGCTTTTAACCACCATGTTTTATTGAATCTCCAATAAATATAGGAACATTAAAATTTAGGCCAAAGTATTAATACAGAGAGGAAACATTAAAAATTCCCATTGATTCTGAATAAGATCACACTCAGCTACCCAACACAGAGAAATAACAAAATTATTTTCACTAGCTGGCTAAAAAACAGCCAAAAGAATAGA
The DNA here is from genome assembly GCA_029593785.1 of Cabassous unicinctus. NCBI lineage: Eukaryota > Metazoa > Chordata > Mammalia > Cingulata > Chlamyphoridae > Cabassous > Cabassous unicinctus. Next base: position 29,101 of record JAQZBX010000446.1, on the reverse strand, counting down.
AAATTATTCATTATCCATCAAGGTAAAGTAGTGAATGCCCATTTTTCTAAGTCTGCACCAAACAGGTCAGGAGACTAGCAGCCAGTGATTAAGCTAGATAAACAGTTGGAGCTGTACATTTTGGAAGCCTTAATTAACATGACTTTTGTTTCCACAGGTTTATATCAAGTCATACAATATCACATATAATCTTCCTACTTAGAAACGTGTTATTTTAAAACATCCAAAATTATATTTTCTTTGCATTAGGCTACCATACACCAAAAAATAATACTTGGTAATAGATTAAGTAGAAAAGAACAGATCTCACGTACACACGCATGCACATTTTAATTAGTGGTTATAGAATGCTTGTTAATAAATATTAATATTAATATTAATTTTAATATTTAATATTTTAATTTTTTTTAAAAGATGCCAGAAGTTATCAGCAACTCTTTGTTTTCAAGGAATTTTAATTTTTAAAAAACATCTGATATATTCTATATCTTAAAACAGGATGTCCATCAAAGAATATTGTATAATGAAGTATAAACATCCAGTTCCCAAATTAAAAATAAAATGTGTAAGTAATTAATGAATTAGAAATTAAAATTGCCCTATCTATCAAATAAGACTTTAAACCAAAAGCATTTAAATTTATAATTAAAGTATTTCTCTTTGAATATATTCTGGCATATCACTAAAATTACTTTTTTATTGAAATTATTATTGAGAAAATTGTAGATTCACATTTGGCCATAAGAAATAATACAGAGAGGACCCACGTACACTTTCCCAGTTTCTTCCAGTGGTAACATTTGCTTCAACTACAGTATAATATCAGAAATAGGATATTAGCATTGATTCAGTCCACTAACATTATTCAGATTTCTCCAGTTTTACTTGTATTCATTTGTCTTTGTGTGGTATATGTGTATTTTGTTCAATATGATTTTATCACATGCATAGGTTCGGGTATGCACCACTATATTCAAGCTACTGAGTAATTCTATCAACATAAGAATCCTTCCCATTTCCCTTTTGGAACCATACCTACCTTTCTTCTGTCCCCACCCCTTTCCTCAGCCCTAAATGTGGCAATCGCTAGTCTGTTCTTTATTTCTAAAATTTGATCATTTCAAAAATGATTGTAAATGGAATCATAAAGTATATAACCTTTTAGAATCGGCTTTCTGAAAAAAAAAACTCAGCATAATTGCCCTGGAGATTCACTGAACTTGTTGCATGAATCAATAGTCTCTTTCTTTTTAATGCTGAGTGATGTTTCATTGTTCTTAGGTACCACAGTGTATTTAACCTTTCATCTGTGGAAGGACATCTGGACTTATATCAGTTTTTTACTATTATGAGTAAAGCTGCAATGAACAATAGTGTACAGATGTTTGTGTGAACATAAATTATTTCTCTGGGATAAATGTCCAAGAGTGAAATCACTAGGTTATATAGTAATTGCATGTTTAGTTTTATAAGAAACTGCCAAACTGTTTTCCAGAGTGTCTGTACCATCTTACATTCCCACCAGCAATGTATGAGTGTTGCAATTTCTCCTCACCAACACTTGGTCTTGTCACTATTTTTTTTTTAGTTTTAGCCATTTTGATACGTGTGCAGTAATGTCTCATTGTGGTTTTAATCTGCATTTATAGGATTACTAATGATATTAAACATCTTTTCATGTGCTTTTTTGCCATCTGTATATCCTCTTCCTTGAAATTTCTCATGTGTTTTGTCCATTTTCTAATTAGATGTTTTTTACTGTAGATCCTTATCGTGCTTCATTATGTGAATAACAATTGCTTCAAAGAAGTGGTATTATTTTTAATTCCCATTTCTGCATGTTCATTGTTAGAACATGAAAATGTGTGTGATTGATTTTTGCAAGGTGAACTTGTATTCTGTAACTTTTCTGAACTTATTAATTCTGGGAGGCTTTTTTTTTTCTTTTTAATTCCTCGAGACTTTCCATTTAGACAACCTGTCATCTGTAAATAGAAACAGTTTTATTTCTCCCTGTCCAATCTACACTACTTTTCTTTTTCTTGCCTTATTTTAGTCTATTTCTAGTACTATTTTGAATAAGAGCAGTGAGCATGACATCCTTGCCTGGTTCCTGATCTTATATAGAAATCATTCCATTTTCTACCAGTAAGTATGCTGTTAGCTGTAGACCTTTTTTTATAGATGCTCTTTATCAAATTGAGGTTATTCTTCTCTATTCCTAACTTGCTGAGCATTTTTATAACACTAGGGTGTTGGATTTTATCAAATGTTTTTTGTGTATCAATTGATATGGTCATATGATTTTACTTCTTTAGCTTGTAGATATGGTGGCTTATTTTGATTGATTTTGAATGTTGAATCAGTCTTGCATATCTGGAATAAATTTCACTTGATCATGGCATATAATTCTTTTTATACATTGTTAGATTTAGTTTGCTAATGTTTTCTGGAGGAATTTTGTATCTAAACTTAAGAGAAATATAAGTCTATAGTCTTTTTTCATAATTTCTTTGTCTAGTTTAGGTATCAAGGTAATGCTGACTTCATAAAATGAGTTGGGAAATGTTCACATCTCATTTATTTTCTGGAAGAGACTGGGTAAAATTGGTGTTAATTCTTCTTTAAATATTTTTTAGAATTCTCTAGTGAAACTACTTGAACCTGAAGATTTCTTTTTTCAAGAACTTTTTGATTATGAACTCAATTTTTTAATGGCTATAGAGCTATTTAGATTATCTGTTTCATCTTGGTTGAGTTTGTGATTTCCAAGGACTTGATCCATGACTTCTAAGTTGTCAAATTTATTAATGTAAAGTTGTTCATAATATTCATTTATTACTTTTAAGTGGCTGCAGGATTTGTAGTAGTACCCTATATCTCATTTCTAATACTGGCTATTTGTCTTCTCTCTCAATTTCTGTCAGTCTTCCTAGAGATTTATTAATTTTAGGGATTTTTTTTTGTTTCAAGTATTTTTTTTTATTGCTTTCCCAATTTTTCTTTCATTGATTACTACTCTGATTTTTATTATTTCCTTCCTTCTGCTTGCTCTGGGTTTATTTAGTTCTGCTTTTTTCTAGTATCTTAAGATAGGAGCTTACATTATTATTTGAGACCTTACCTCATTTCTAAAGGGGGGGGGTTTCCTTTGCAGCATTGCTTTATTTAGCTGCATCCCACATATTTTTTGACATGTCATATTTCATTTTCATTCCAGTCTATGTGTTTTTTTATTTCATTTGACTACAATGGATTTCATAAAATTGTGCTATTTATTCCCGCATGATCTGAGATTTTCCTGTTATATTTCTGTTATTATTTCCATTTTGATTACATTATTGTCAGAGAAAATACTATGCATGATACAATTCTTTTAAATTTGTTGAGGTTTGTTTTATGGCCCAGGATTTGGTCTATCTTGTTGAATGTCCTATGGCATTTGAAAAGAATATGAATTTTATTGTTGTTGGATGGAGTAATCTATATATATCAATTAGATGCTGTTGGTTTGATTATGTTGTTCTAACTTTTTTTGTACTTGCTTATTTTCTGTCTAGTATTTCTACCAGTTGTTGAGAGATTCATCTTGGTCTTGAAGTCAGTTTATTGCCTTTTGTTATTCAAGCTGTGATTTTCTTGGCTCCTGTAAGATAGGTAAAATTCCATTGTATCCTGGATATATTGTTTATTACCATAGGAAATGGTGGACCCTACCTAAAACTTTTATTTTAGCAGGCAGTCACCTTGTTTAGGTTTAGCACACAGGCCTTGGGCCTACATTGGAGTTTAATTTCCATAGCCCTTGTGATGTTATTTTGATCTGTTTGATTTATCTGGTCCTGCTGGGGCCCTACTCATACCTGCTGGTGCTGTCTCAGCATGTCTGGACAGGAAAGTGGACCCTAGATCCTGGGCTTCCCTGTGACTGGGCCTTTTTCACCAGTCCCTTCCCAACCTGGCACCTCTGGGAGGAGAGGAGAGTCTCAGGCCCTATGGGGAAGGAGAGTCCTTACTCTAGACTCTTATTCTTGGTGCAGCACCCAAATGGGCTTGCCTGATGTTGTGAGAGGAACTCCCATTATATCTTGGTAGGAATGAACCTATCTGGGCTACTTTCTGTTGCTCTGTTGGGGGTTAAGTCTGGATGGCCTTATTCTGTCAGATGAAGGAATGAAAGATGACCTGCTGCTGTGCTGTTTCTCCAGACCCGGGGTCCAAAATGCAGTTCACCTTCTTCTTACCACCTTTCAGATTTCTTCTCATGCTGCCTCTTGCATTATTTCCCAGGTTTATAACTATGCTTAATGGGGAGGAGCAGGAAAAACATGTATATGAAAAACCAAGGTAACTTTATAAATGTTAAACAATATCCTTACTATTTGCTTTATTTTTAAAAAGAATGTTTGCTTTAAAAAGTCTATATTAAAATATTTGCAAAACAAAATCCAAATTCCCACTAAATATTTATATAAAGGCAAGTAAACTACGCCTAGCAACTGAATGTATAACTTTTATCTTTATTTGGAAAATATTAATTTGTACTCATTAATGAAGAATATTAAAATGGAATTGAATTTTTTTAAGTTAAGCAATATAATACTCTAGGAGAGAAATAATCTGTCAAGGTGGTGTTTAAAGTAAGTAGAAAGAAAATAAAGTTACCAGATTACTTAAAAAGATGGATAGAAATGGAAAATAGGAATCACAGTGTGATTATCCTTACTACACATTCTCTATAAGAGCAATTTAATACTGAGTCAAAGAAACAAAATATTTTCACTTTCAAATGGTTCTAACTGCTACAACACCTAATAAAAATTAGTTTCATAAACTGAAAACAAAATTCATCTGATATTTGCCATTTAATCATAAGGCTTATTTTCACAATATTTTACAATCTATTCCTTAAATCTTCTGCATGCCATTAATAGTGACTGAAATAAGGCCACATGCATTTGGTACAGTCCAAACAGGCATTCATATCCCTGAAACATACCTGCACCACAATGACATAGTCTAAGGGATATTTTATAAAGTGGTAAAATACATTATAGAGATTTTAAAAAAAAAGTATAGTGTACACTTGCACATAATAGACACATTAAGAGAGATATAGAAGAGAGAGACAGAAAGTAAGGGAAGAAACAGAGACAATAGTAGGTATAATAAAGATAGAGATAATAGATAAACAGCCAATCAAAGAGGGCAAGTGGGAGCTGATATCTAACCTAGTGCTCCATTTGCCAAGCTATGCACCCTGACATGAGATGTAGGTTTGGAGGAAGGGGCACCTTTTTCTTCATTCAGTGGTTCTGTCTGCTTACCAACCCGTTTCTCCCACTTGGCTTCCTCTGCCCAGAGAAGTGCCTTTTTCTAATTCACCCAAAGGTACATTAAGTGCTAACAGTAACCCAAATTTGGATTTGGGAACAAGACTATTGGCTACTTACTGAAATATGATTCTATGCTTGCAAACTGGTACAGGGCATCTGTGAAAATTCAGAGGGTTGAGAACTCTACAGAAAATCTCAAACTGGTTTTCTCTAACAAAGATACTTCCACTCCATCGCACATCCTTGCATGAATACAGCATACTGTTTATTTTCTTCCAATAGCAGAGAGCTTTAAAGTTTCTTTCAACATTTACTGAGCTCATTCTTTGAGATAGGCACTCTGCTGCTGAGTACTAGGTATACAGTGGTGAATGAAATAGAAGTGGCCATTGCTGTCATTAAGTTATTATATGAATGGGAAAACAATAAACAAGTAAGCAAACACATAAATAATTGCAAATTGAGAAAATGCTATGAATAAAAACAGCAGAGTGATATGAAAGAATATAACAAGATCTGTCCACCTAACGTCTTGCTATTACTATGCTTAAATTATCCTAAATCAGAGTTGTTTAAATTTTTGTAATAATTTATAAAGTGTTTTCTAATTAAACTAGAAAAAAATCATTCACCTAAAATAAGCAAAATGTTCTGCCTTCAACTATTTAGCATGATACAGTACTTACCATTCCTATAGCCTGAAATGTCCTTTCAAAGATGATGTATATCTATCAGTCCTGTTGAAATTTTAAGTTCCTCTCACTTGCATACTTAAAAAATAAAAGGAAATTTAGATTTTCCTCTACAATTTAGATAAACTTAGCTCCTTATTTTTAAATAGAATTTACTTCTGAAGCAATCATTATGTGCTCTACTCTATATGCTACATGTTTATTAAACTTTAATGTGACATTCCAAATTAGTATCAGTATTAAAAATTGACTGAAACAGAATGTAAACGCAAAATTGTTCCAAAAATGTTTCTATGCATGATAATTTTTACCTGAATCATGAGCCCAGTCATAGGCCAAGTTATAACAATAGTTCATTGTCTAGATGGTACAATTTGATGTCCAACAAGCCATGCCTAATACCAGTTCTTCTCCCTGCCTAGCATCATCCTTGAAATTAGCAGTCTTCTTGTTCTCAGCTTCTTCATCTATAAAAGGTAAGTTTAGTTCATATTTCTCTAATGCTTCTCTCAACTTTGATAGTCCATGAATTCAAAGTCTTTCCAAATAAACAGTGAGTAAAAACCAGGCATTCAGAGAAATAGACATTTAAAACAGTCTGAAAAAGGAAACAAAGATGTTCCAGAGTCAAGGCACTGCGTCAAAGGCCAGACTAGGAAGCAAGAAGTAAGTCTTTATTCTATGAAGGAAGACTGATGAAGCAAAATCAACCCCCTTTGCAATTATAACTTGTACAATACTGCAATGAAAGAAATCTACCACTCAAATATACCATCCTAGAAAGACCTTTCATGCAAACATTTTTGGACACCTACAATGTGCCAAAGATTGTATTAAGTGGTGAAGATACAAAGATGAGTAAGACACTGTCCCTGGCCTAATTCATGAGTGTCTTAGGTAAGATATCCTGGAATAGCCTTGTGCACTGTTGAGGGGTTGCTCAAAGGAGAAAAGGAATGAGGGAAGCAATATATGTCAGAGGATGAAGCAAGTCAAGGATGTGGGCTTTCTATAGTCTATTTCAGTCCGAAGTTCTAGAACATGAAAAGCACCATAAGGTTAGTTCCACCTTGAAGCAAGAGACTAATTGTTTGTACATCATTAACAGCACGTTCTCAGGAGAAGGTAATTTGTGGGCCCTGAGCAACCAGCAGTCACAGCAGCTAGAAGATGGGTACACTGGCTGGTAAAGGGGACCTGGAGGGGAACAACAGCATCCAATACAACCATCTGGTTAAAAAAGGTGGTCAATAATTAAATTATAATTTGATTTGGTATCATAATTGAGACAGGTACAAAAAACTTAAGAGCAAAGAACAAACAACTTCCCCTCAGGATTGGGGGAAGAGCTATGGACTAGAGTGGCCTTAATGGTATTCTGTTGTAGACATACTGTGATTCAAGCAATGGAAGAAATTATAACAGTGAGGTGGAGCCAGTGGCCACTAGATGCTTTTGGGGTAGGGAGGGGAAGGGTAGTTGTAATACAGGGGCTTTTTCAGGACTTGGGGTTTGTCCTGAGTGACGTTGTGGCGACGGATATAGGTCATTTTACATCAGCATATACCATGCAGAACTGTGTGGGAGAGAGTGTGGTCTACGATGTGAACTGTGGTCTATGCTTAGTGGCAAAGCCCCAGGATGTGTATATCCATTGCAGGTGATGTGCCACACTAATGAAAGATGTTTGTGTGGGATGTTATGGGAGGTGTGGGAGGTGGGGAACATGGGAATCCCTGTGATTTTTGTGTAACATTTATGAAATCTAAGCATCTTTTAAAATATATATAAAAAAATAACATTTATGTAAAAAAAAAAAAA